>PVKA01007319.1:0-78462 GCA_004027165.1 Ctenomys sociabilis
GCACCAGGCTAAGGTGTTTCAGATGAACTTATCTCTGTGTCTTTTATTCTCAGAGACCCCAATATAGTGATTATGCTAAATTCAAATGTGCACATGCGTGCACACACACACACACACACACACACACACACACACACACACCCTTCTTCCAAATCAGAGGCACTGAGTGTCTCACTTTTAGGGCACAATTATTATGTGTTTTGACAACCTCAATGAGAAAGGACCAATTGATATGGGAGCCTGGTGGAGTCTCACTGAAGACATGGGCATCAGAAAACATATATCATAGCTGCTAATTTTGAAAAGTCAGTATCCCATGAAGGAGTTTTGTATCACTTTATATTAATAAAATTTTAGTGTTAATATTAAATATGGGGTTTTGCTGGATAGCTCAGTTGTTTAAAGTGCTGCTTGGGCAAATGCAATCAGGCACATAGGACCACAGTTTGATTCCCAGCTCCAGAAGCTGCACTTCAGATTTGCCTTTAAGGCAGTCTGAAGTAGCTAATAATAATAATAATAATAATAATAATAATAATAATAATAATAATGTAGGCAAATAACAGTGGTTTAAATATCTTTATCCAACACACACATACCGTACTCCTCTAGTGACAGAAAGACAAGTAAAATTGTCATTTTGCAGATGATAAAATTAAGATTTAAGATATAACAGAGACAAAGCAATCTCAAAACATTAAAACCCACACTTTCTGATTTCAGCACTTTCTACAGAGCTAAGACAATCATAGCTATGTGGTATTGGTAGAAAAAGACAAACACAGTAGAATGAAATAATCCAGAAATAAATTCTCATGTAAGATCCAGTGATGTAACAGGGGAGCAAAGACCAGTTAGTAGGGAAAGGCAGTTTTTAGTAACAGATGGTGCTGGGAAAACTGGGTCTGTACATGCAAAAGATGAACTTGGACCTTTACCTAACACCATATGTAAAATTAACTCAAAGTGAATTGAAGACCCAACCCTAAGAGTTCATGCTAGAACATTCTTAAAATATAGCTTGGACAAAAGCATCATGATATTAGATTTGGCCTCAAACCCACTGGGATTTTGCTCCTATTAAAAAGAACATAGCAAGTACCAGTGAGGATGTAGAGCAGATGGATCCCTTATGCTCTGTTGGTGAGGATATAAAATGCTACGCTGCTATGGAAAACAGTGTGGTAGTTCCATGTGGCCCCAAAATCCCACTTCTGTGACTGTACCTATAGAATTTCAAGGAGGGTCTCTGAGGAGTGTTAGTGTATTCACACCCCAGGACAACATTACTCACTAAAGCTGAAATGTAGAAGCAAGCTGAGCGTCAGTCAGAAGGTGAGTAGATGAGAGAATATGATCCACAGTGCAGTGGAATGCTATGCAGCACTAAAAGGAGGCCAATGCTGGCGCATGCTACAACATGATGGGCCTTGAGGACGTTGTTCTAAGTGAAGTAGTAACAGATATTTTGGTAACAGAAATCAAACTCAGGACTTCATGTTTGCCAGGTGGGTGCTGTGTCACTGAGCTAAATCATGGCCCTAAGTGAGATAAATGAATCACAAAAAGACTTCTGCTTGATTCAGTTTATGTGAAGCAGTTCGAGTAGTCAGATTTTATGAGTGGTAGTTCCTGGGGACTGACAGGAGGGAGGAATGAAGGGCTATTGATTATTCAATTTAGAATGTTAGGAACAGCAGGGGTCCTCTGTGAAGAGTCCAGAGAGCCTCAGATGGGAGCTGTAGGATGATGAGGACCAGAGGCTGGGCTCCCCATGGCCACTGCAGGGAGCAGGAGGAGGACGCCCATAGTGGTGCTTCTGCTTCTGCTACAGAGAAAATGAGAAAGGTATTAGGCTCTGGCCGGGAAAGTTAAACAAGTAGGATAGACTAAATCCCTCAGTATGCCTGGAAAATTCCACTGTCCAGTTTGAAATTCTAAGGATGCCAACAGCAGATACGAAGTTCACAAATGAGGCAAAATCTCTTTTGATCTCTATTTAATACCCTTGGTTTGCAGATAGAGACACTGGTTGAAACACTATATGGTCAACTCAGAAGGTAGCTTATACATAATAACCCTAAGGACTGAGGACACTCAGGGTGTGCCAGGCACTGCCACTGCAAGCCTATTATTTGTATTTCTTTTCATTGCCTGCTGTTCTCATGAGCCAGTGTTATAGACTTCTGGGGACTCTTCAGTTCAGTGCTTCCTTGGATTCCATGACATTCTGGGAATCCACTTAAGGAAGTGCCTTTTCTTTAGCTTGATCTAGTTTAGATGGGTTCTGATTGCATTCCAACACAAATCTACAACTGAAGTGTTTGTATCTATTTTTCAGATGGTAGAGCTGAGGCTTTACCAATATGCCCACAGCTAGCACATGGCAACTCCACGTCTGTTTCATGCCAGAGTCAATGTCTCTGTGGTGTTGCTTTCCACATGTGGTTCCAGGTGGGTGAACCAGTCAGATAGGCAAACACTGATACTTGTCTAAGTGGGAGGAAGAGGGATTTAGGCTGCGTGGACCTGAGGCTGGTACCCTGGCTCAGTGTTATGGAGGGAGCACAGGTGCATGAGCGCCACCAGGGAAGTGATCCCCCAAGTGTTACTGGTGGGGGCAAAGTGGGAGGAGCCAGAGATCTTAGAGGAGTAGGGTGCAGAGTTCTGTGCTGACTGGACTTTGGGGAAGGTAGGGGTTGGAGGGGACAAGGAGAATGCATGGGCCTTTGGCTGGGAGCACTGAAACAGTGGGTCAGGCCTGGCTCTGGGCAAGACCATGAGCTAATTTGGGACACAGAGTCCGAGGTGATTGTGACATTCCCAAGGAGATTCCTATAGGATTGTGGAGCTTAGTAGAAGGGCCTGAACTGGAACTTTCTAGAGTTCCAGGACAGAGGGTCTGCATAGAAGCCCAGTGAGGAGAACCTGGGTAGGATGCAGCAGGGCCAATCCTTTGCTTCTGAAATAGAGCTGGATGTCTGAGCACCATGAGGGAGCCAGAGGGGTTCAGGATGGGGCCTCATGCTATCACTGGAGGCAAGGGGAAGGTACCGTGTCCACTCCATCCCTGTCATGCCCCTCCTCCTACCATTTGCATTTCCAGAAGTAGTGCAGCATTTAGGCCAATTGCTCAAACTAGTGTCTTGGAGGCTACAGTTATTGATAATGAAATGCAAACCCCAAGCCCAGAAGGCTCATTAGCCCCTTGTGAACTGGTTTCTCCCTGCAAGCTCACTTCAGTGACAAAGTGAGATACAAAGGGAGAGAAAGGTGATCCACTGGCCTCCAGGGCTAGAGACCCTGAAGCAAGCTGGGCTCTCAATGAGTCATAAGTAACACTTCTGCCTCCTGCGTCTGTCCCTGCTGGCTCTCAGGACAGTTCTCCAGCAGCTCACAACACAGAGGACAGTTGTCTTGCTGTCACTGCAGAGAGCAACCAGAGGTTTGCTCAGTAAATAAGCTCTGAAGAAGCAAGGAATGAAGGAAGGGAGAAAAAAGGGTCAGGGGAAAGGGGCAGCTGAGCTCAGATCAGGCACCTTGAGAAAGAAAATGGGCTGTACCTCAAAGAGATCTACAATATCTCAGCCCTGAGCCGAAATTTTAAGTGACATCCTGTATTTAAAGTCTGAATATTTAATTTAACCAGCATGTTTTGTGGAATAGTCTCCCTCTTCTTATCCTACTTACCTAGTAGCTGTTGAGGTTGAAACACTATATGGTCAACTCAGAAGTGGATAACTGCTTTTCTTTGCCTTGGCAATAGGGAGTCTCTACATCTGAGCTTTGGGAAGAAGTCACATATCTGGGACATGCCCTGCATGACACAATCTGCTCTCTACCACTGGTACACTTGCCAAACTGCACAGGGCTGTCTGCTTGAAGCACAGCTTGGCTGCTGGGCTACGTGAGGGGCCCAGGCTTTTCTTATATAGAGTCACATAGTTCCTGCTGCTGTCACTGTCATTACAGAAAGATTCAGTAGCTCTGTAAGCGCAACCAATTTGAACCTTGATAAACCTCATTTTAAATATGTGAAATGGGAATAATTGTACTAATGCCCCTCACTGAGCTGTGGAATTGCAGAAAAATGCAGACTGCTCCTGACAGGGCCAGTGATAGGAAGTGCTCAGAGCAGATGGAGATGACAAAAAAAAACAAACAAAACCCATAGGATACTGGTTTTCACTGTACAAGGAACCTGAAAAATGGGGAAACAGAATTTACCAGGCTTTGGTGTCTGAACTATACACTGTAGCAGTTAATTCTGTAGTCTTGGATTTGGGGCAGTGTCTCCTTTGTGTTAGCTTGCTATCTCAGAGGAAGAAAACAGAGGCTGTAGGAATTTGTTGCAATCATTTGATGTGTAGGTCGAATTCTCTGGGCAAGAGGCCAGTAAACATGGGCCAGGCCGGATGGCTACAAGGAGATCCCACACCAGGGGCTTTGGACTTTCTAGCACTGAGCAAGCCATGAGCATACAGGAGAACCTTCTAAGGAATTTTGTGCTGATACAGCAAAGGCAGCCAGCCCCTCAGTGAGTCTGGAGATTTCTGATGACAAAAGACAGTTTCTCATAAATTTAATTTTCTTAACTTTTTATTTTGTAGTTGGAAAAGCAGCGCATCTCAAACTATAGTGTTTTTGTAAGTTGGTAGATCTTTCTTGATCTCTAACATCTATTTATAGACTAATGTTAAGGGGGGGGGAAAGCTTACAGAGGAGAATAGGTTGTCTTACCCTGCCATCTACTGGCCAGTCTGGTAGTTACGTGCTTGTTAAATTGCTGTATCCTAACCTGCACACTTAACAGTGCTTGTTTTTAATATTCAAAACAAGTTTCTTATTTATTTATTTATTGGCCGAACTGGGGATGGAACTCAGGCCCCTGCGCTTGCCAGGCAAGCATTTATTCTACTGAGCTATCTCCCTGGCCAAGTTTCCCATTTTAGTATCAAGCTATTCTGTCCTCTAGGTCCTGAAGGCTAGATGGGATTGCCTTCTTCCTTCCTTCCTGCTGGCCTTTCCATGTAGTGTAGGCAGGGAGCACCTTTTTCCTCGGCTGTCTCTTCATGACCTCTTGTTCACTTTCTGACTCCTTTCCCAGTCAGCAGCCAGCTGGGGCGCTTCCCTCTATTGGCTGCGGCCCTCCAGAATGGAGCATAGCAGCAGAGATCCGAGACCTGGACACAAACTCCCTCCAGACTCTACAGGCCATTTGGTTTCTGGCCAATGATTAAATTGCTTCAGGAAAGGCATTTCCAAAAAGTCTTCCTGGAACTATTTCACTTTCTCATGTTCTTGGAGTTGAGCCCAAGACCACACTTTAAAAAAATCCCATCAAATCCTTTGAGGGCAGTGGAAGGAAGTCGTCTATGTATTGGCTTGGTGGGTGTCCTTATTTCTCTGCGACAACATGGATTGCCATAACCAGCATTCCTGTCTTTACCGAGTCTTTCAGTGGGGATAAATTCACACACTGATTTAAAGGAGAGAATCAGGTAACAGGCATGAGGTCTTCCAAGCACGAATCCTCATTCATAAAAGCCAGTCATAAGTGCAAAGAATTGCAGCAATACACACCAGACATAGAAGGGCTTACTTGTGTGTGAATCCATTTATATGAAGCTCAAAACCAGGTAGTGCAAATCCGTGGATCTAAGCTGGTACACCACTGCTCATGTTGGTTAGTTAGGGGGTGGGGTGGGCTGGGCATGGGGGTGTTAGGGTGCTGGAAATGCTCTCTGTCGTCATCTGGCTGCTGTTACATGCATGTGCACATGAAGCATAGTCCTCTTAGGATTTCTGCCTTTTTAATTTTTAAAAAAATGTATTTAATACATTTTTTAAAAATGTCTAGAGGGTCTACAGGATCTCACTACATAGATGGACTTGTAGTGGTCCTTCTGTTTTCAACCTTCCAAGCACTGGATTATAGATGCACACCGCCACCCCCAGTCTCAATTGCTGTCTCAGGGTGCCACAGGGATGGGGCATGCGTGGGGATCGAACCCTGGCCCTTGAGCTATGCCCAAACAGGTATGTTAGTCTGCTGAGCAATCTGGCTGGCCTGATTTTTGCCTTTTATTACCCAAATTGTGCCAAAAATTTTAAAAAGAGTGATAAACATCAAAAAGCACCACTAACTTTTGGCTAGCTGATAGCACAGGACAGAGTGACCAGCAGGGTAATGCCGTGATCTGGATGTCTGACCTCTACTAAGGCCAGTACTGGGGGGACCCCAGGTACTCAGGTTGTGGCTCAGAGTTGGGTGGGTGGCAGGAGAGAGGCAGCAGGAGTTACCAAGAGAGCTCATTTTAGCCTTTTATTTTAAAATTAATGACAAATTTCCAGAGTCACCACTGTGTACACGGCAGTGATCTTTGCATCAGCTCTGAGGCTGTGCTCCCAGCTCACTCTGTCTCCCCAGCAGCCCGGTTCCCTGGAGGCACTCGCTGCCAGGAAGCTCCTTGATCTTCTTTCCTAACACTCAAAATCCGAGTGCTTAGGAGACACCAAAGGCCCAGCTTCCTGTTGAGTGTGGATGGGCTCAGATTTGAGAAACCCAGCTCTAGGGATTTGCACCTCTCAGATGCTTTTTGTTTTTCCAAGAATTGGAAGCCTTGCAACTGGTCTGAAGCTGGGCTGGCTCCCAGGCTGAGCAGGCCAAGCCAGGTAAGAGGATGCTGATTACAAAATCATTTGTCACCTGCAGACAGGTAATGTAAGTGCTCCCTCATCGGCATGCGGGCCACAGAACTCCGCTGACACAGAAGTTATGAGCTTTTTATTGGTGCTTCAGGGTGACATTCTGAACGGTGGTGGTGCTTACTCATTTCTGATTATCAGTGAGCTGTACTGGTTCAAACTGCCAGTGGACAACCAGAGATAAACTTGGGCTAGCGTCAGACTGAGTGGCGCCTGGGACATATTTCATGTTCTGTGGTTTTTCTTTCTCCTTTTTTTTTTCCAAAGTGTAAGGATGATGCATTATTTTTTAACCTAGAAATATTTATGTAGGGTGTAGACTGAAAAACATACCTCCAGTCTAAGGGTAAGAGAATGCTAGAGGCTTGCGGGTTTTTCTTTGTTCTTTTCTGTCTCTGAGGATAGAAATGACTGAAATGCAGAAGAACAACTCAGGGTGGGGCAGCGTGCATCCTGGGAGAACAGAGAAAGGGTGGGCAATTGTTCTAATGTGTTTTAGGGGAGCATCTGTATACAGGTTCTCCATTAAATTGTTAAAAAAAATTACTTATTTATTTTTTATCTGGTACAAGGTCTCACTACACAACTGGGACTTGTAGTGATTCTCCTGTCTCAGCCTCACCACACCCAGTTTTGGGGTCAGTTCAGTGTGCTTGGGGTTCTGGGGCTGGCTGGCATGTAGAAGCAGGGATTGAACTTGAGTTCTTGTGCTTGCTAGACAGGCGCTTAAGACCACCAAGCTATCTCTCCAGCCCACAGGTTAGGTTCTGACACTAGTATAACTGGCAAAAATATTGTCCAAGCAAAATTACCTTTAAAATTCTCTAAATGTCCCATGAAGTTCAATGAAATGGTTTTGGGTAAACAATTTACACAATAATTCTTCGCTATGTAAGGAGGGAACCACTGAGCACTACAGGAAAGACGTTTTGTATGTCGCTATTCAAACCTTATATGAGGAAACTGCCCATCCTTAGCTGTGTGCAGGATAGAGTGAGGAGCTCCAAAGCCTTTCTGTTTGCCGTGAGAGTTCCCCGTGGTGGGCAGTGTGGACCACGTGGACACCTGGTGTTAGATTTGTTCTTGTGAGGAATGGGAGAACTTCCATTTTCCCCCCAGGTTTAGCATGTGCCTGAGGTGACAATAGAGGGGTGGGGGCTGGCTCCAAGCAGGACTTTGACTGCAAATTACTGACAAGATCTTTGAGAATGGTAATTTTGCTGCCATGAATAGGACTGATTGGAAGCCTGTGCATTCCTTTCTTCTCACACAGGGGCAGTTTGTCTGAAAACCTCTGGTCTCTTCTCCATCACACACCAGGCGCAGGGTCTGTGAAGTCCCGTTGCCTGCAGACCGTCCTCAGCCTGTGAGCATGAGACGGAGGGGTGGGAGACGCCCGCCTGCTCATGGGCTGTGCGTTCCCAACACTGGAACATTTCCTCAAGATATTTCTATTTTCCAGAACTACTTGAAAATGAGATTCTACCATCTCTTTAAACCTTAAGATTGCAATAGTTGAACACTTTTGAGTTCTGCCATCAGAGGGCAGGGGAAACATCTCTTAACTAGAAGGCATAGCTTGGTCTTGCCTAGCACTGCTTCAGATGTTAGCAGAATCATTTAGCTCTTTCAAAAATGGCTATAGAACAAATTGATTAATGGGGAATGCTATTAGGTTGAGTACAAAATATATTTTGTGAAAGCCAGCAGGTAAAACAATGCATCTGCGTTGCTGGAACACAGCCACGCGTGGTCCTGCCCAGCCAGGGGTGATAACTGCTTGTGAAGTGGCCCCCTGCTGGGTCAGAAGCCTTTTGCCAAATCCTGAAGGACCAGGATTCCCAGAAGCACAGGTGACACAGCCATGCGGGGCCCAGGTAGGTGTGGAGACAGATGGCTTTAGTGCTTTTTACCTCTGTGGCTTCAGCTAAATTGTGGAGGCTGAGATATGCAGAGAAACATCTTCAGGAAATACACCCAGGAGGTGCAATAAAACACTTCTGGGGCTATGTGAGTTCTGTTTGTTTAGCAGTTTGCAAGGTGAAAAACACATCAGAGTGCATCGCTTTTCTTTCAGACATTTATCTGGCTCCATTTTACTACTCTCTTTGGGCTTTGGACCATGCAGCTCCTTTCCTTTGAACACCATTTAAATGACAGATTGAGCCAAGAAGAGATCTTCACAGAAAACAATGATTCTTATGGATTGATTGCAGCCATGGATCAATGGATTTGCCATTCCTGTCACCCAGAGTTTCTTCCTGGGAAGGACCTGGCCAAGACATTGGGAATTCTTGGGAGCAATGGCTGGAGAAAACTACTGGGTAACGCTGACCAACACTGGGACTCTGGCCATTCAGGGGTCACTAGATCTGGCCCAGGGTCTGGCACTCAGGACTCTGAGGTCTGATCTTTCCTGTCTCGCAATCCACTGGTCTGCCTTCTGCAGCTTATCAACTGGTCCTGCTACTGCATTCTCTCCAGGCAAGTCTAGCTGAGTGGATACCCAAGAAAGCTCATGAAGTCTGGCTAGGGGACCGGAACCGCCTGCTTTTGTGTTTGCTTTTTTCCCTTCTCAAGTCCCTGAGTGAGATGTGCCAGGGACATGAGATGAGTGGTCTTCTGACCCCTGGCTGGGGATAGGCCTCTCTTGAGTGTCTACTCTCTCTCATTTGTCCCACAGGGGGCAAAGATAGGAGGAGCTTGGCCCCAAGCTTTAGAGAGCACTGTTGCTTCATCTCCACCACCTCTGGGAATGAGTGCAGTAGCCAAGTCCTGAAGGAGACTCCAGGCCTGGGAAGTTCAGTGCCACACAGTGTGGGTCCTTAGTGCTGGGCAACAGATGGAGCAGTGGCCGAGATGTGCGCTCTGCAGGGAAGAAAGAGGGTGTCACCCTCCGTCAGCTACCCCATATCACAGCTCAACTGCCCATGTGGACATTGACTGCCCTGCAGCAACAGCCTTGGGAGCACACTACTGGGGGCAGGGGGCCCAGGAGTGCACGTCACATCCTGTTAGGTCATAGCCCTGGTCAGGGATTAGCGCTGCTGGTTTCATGCACGAGGGTTGGTCCTTGTGTCCTGGGTGTGAACGCTGGCTTTGGTGCTGAGAAAAGCCCTCAAAAGGACTTGGAGCCCTGGTGGTTTTGCATCTGAGACAAGGGAGGACGCCACCACTCTGCCAGGCAGCTCAATCCCTGGCCTCCTCTCTGGTGTGGAGGCACCAGAGAACCACCCAGAGCCTTGTTTTAAAATCTTTATAGCAAGAAACTCAAGCATGAGCAAGTATGTTCCACCCTGGGACTGCAACAGAGCTCCTCCCAGTTCTGTGTATATATGGCTAGAGTGCCTTCCTGGCACATCTCAGGGACCCCTAGAGCCAGAGATTGCCTAGGGGTAGTAGCGATTGTCCCCGCTGACTGTCATGCCCTGTTTAACAAACATCCTCCCAGCTCATAGATCTTCTGCTTGCTTCCTTTGTCCACAGCAAGCTGAAAGCTATAAAGTTGCAGGCTCTTGTTGAGTGATTCAAAAGTACTAAACACCATTTTAGATGAAACAGATAATGACATTAAGTTAAAAGCCTCCTCTTGCCTCAACCCCAGATATAACCACTGCTCCCTTTTTTGGCATAGTCCCTTCCCTTCTTTTACTTATGCACACATGTTTATGTTTCGGTGGCAAGCAGAGAGATTCCTGGACCATTCAGATGGCAATTTAACTAGCTATGGCACAATTTGCAAACTTTAGTGCTCATAAGAATCAGCTGGAGAGCTTGTAAAATGTTCATTTGTCGAGCCAGCGTTTAGGAAATGTGCGTGCTGGGGATGCTGAGCAAAGCAGGTCTGCCACCCTCTGCTCCAACTCCTCAGAACAGCATGTCACTCCCAGCCTGCCTTGGCACTGACTCCAGGAATATGTACCCCAGCAGACGAAGGTCATCACCCCTCCAGGAGGCTCTCTGTGGGCCCTCAGTGTGAGGAGGAGGGAAAGGGCATTCCGAGTAATTGTATGAAAGAAGCAAGTCCTCAGAGGTCTTCCTGGAAGCTGCAGTGCATGGAGGGGTGTGGATGTGGACACTGCCCTTCCTGGCCTTGACCTAGGTATTTCCCCCAAGGCCAGCTTCCTTGGCTGTACTGTGGGGACCACCAGAGCAACATCCCTCTGTACTCCTGCAGAGACCTTGTTACAATGGGCATGCGTGGTAGCTGCCTGCCCTGGTCCATGCTACGTCTGCAGGGGTCACTGTAAAGACAAAGGTTCAAGGCAGAATACAGTGCACTGTAGACAGTGGAATTGGGCAGCCAATGACAGTCCTGCTGCCGCTTAATGAAGAGTTCCCCAGCTACAAAGCATGGAGTGGTACCTAGATTATGAGTCTGTTGTGAGTAATTAAGCAAAGTAAACCACATACAAGTCTAGTGCAGGTTGGATAGCTCTTATCCTAAAGGCATGGGACCCGAAGGGTTTTAGGTTTGGGATTTTTTTTTTTTTTTCCATTTTGGAGAATTTGCATACACATAGTAAACTATTTTGAGAGTAGGACCCAAATCTAAAATTCAAAATCCATTCAAATATGCCTTTTTTAAAGCTGGAAGACACCTTTAGGTGGTATTCTTAAATGGTTTTGTTTCATTAAGCAGTTTCTTACTTGCAGCATTGTGTTGGCACTTGGATTGGATTCTGGAACACTCCAGATTTCAGGTTAGAGATGCTGTGTCAGCACAGCCCAAATCATGTGGCCACAAACCCATGAGCCAATCTTCTCAACCATTCAGTGGCTTTGCTCTGTGTCCCACCCGGGGATGCACCAACAGTTCTTTTGTATCTTGAATGTACTAGCTGCTGTGAAAGTTTCAGCAGGCACAGGGTGCAGACTTGGACAAGCAATGATCACGACCCCAACAGCCAAACTCAGCAATCAGCAAGACTCTCCCAACCTGATCGCCTTTTTGTGGCTGGGTGTGGAGGATTGTGTGAGCGGCAGGAAAGCTTGGGGCTCTCAGGGAGCAAAGCGGGAACCTGAGCTCAAAATGAGCCATCCCAGGAACGGCTCCCAGTAAACATTCCACTGAGCAGTGCCCTGATGCTAGGCCACTGTCCCCTAGCACCAGCCCAACAGGTAGCTCAGGGCACAGGTGGGTACTTCAGTATCTTGCTAGATCAAGTCTCCGCATGCCTCTGGGTCTCTTCTGCTCCTTCGTGGGTAGGGCTGGTAAGGATTTCTATCATGATCTGATTTTGCCCATTCTTGGCCCAATTTTATACAAGGTTTTCTTTCATTTTTTAAATGTATTTAGTACAAGGTCTACAGGGTCTCACTTCACATAATCGGACTTGTAGTGATCCTCCTGTTTTTCAGCCTCCCAAGCACTGGGATTACAGGTAGGCACCACCATGCCCAGTCTCAATCACTATCTCAATGCCGCTGGGGGCAGGGCCTATACAGCCTGCTGGGGATCGAACCCCAGGCCCTGTCTCTGCCTAAGCAGGTACTTTAATCCACTGAGCTATTTGGCTGGCCTAATACAAGGTTTTCAACCAGTGAAATGCTATCAGATCCTCTCACTGGTAGGAATAAGTGTGGTGGGACTTAGTCCCATTTGTCCAAAGCAAGATAAATGGATGGCAGGGTGGGTAGGCACACACCTGGTTTGGTTATGTTCTAGCAAGTTGAAGAAAGCAAGGCAGCAGACAGAGCAGAAGAGGACTCTAGGTTTCGGGGTCTCAGCTAGTTTGTGATGCTGTGATCCAATTCTCCACCCAGAAGTGGCGCACTAACCCTGCTCAGCAGGTCAGTCAAGCTGGAGCCACAGAGAAGCAGCGGGGCAGCCTCCTACCCATTTAAGGAGATAGTTCCTCCGTCCCGTCCCAGGCACCAGTAAAATGGAAAATGACAGTTAGTACATGAACTTTTAACTTTTCTACTTGAGTCTGTTACGCCAAGACATTTAGCAAAAACAAAATAAACATTAAATACATTCTGGACTTTATTAGTAAATGAGAGAAAGGTTTATGTATCTATCAATCAATCTATCTATCATCTACCTATCTGTCTATGAGTGAATTATCTATATATGAATCTCTTATCTATCTGTCTGTCTATCTATCTATCTATCTATCTATCTATCTATCTATCTATCTATCTATATCATCAATGTTAGAAATTGAGCCCTGGGCCTTGTGAATGCTGGGCAGGTATTTTGCCACTGAGCTACCTATGTCCACTAACTTTAAAATGCTTTTATTTTGAGACAGGACCTTATTAAGTTATCCACATAGTCTCTAACTTGTGATAGTTTTACCTCAGTCTCCCCAGTAGCTAGGATAACAGGTATGCATCATTGTGACTGACTACAATATTTATCTAAACTCTGTGTGTGTGTGTGGGGGGGTGTACACATGTAATTCCAGCATTTAGGAGGTGAGGTGGAGGATCACTGAGAGTTTGAGGACAGCCTGGGATGAGTTCAAGTCTAGCCTTAACTACATAGTGAGACCATGCATCAAAGATACCCCCAAATTAAACAATAATGAGCACATTTATCCTAGAAACCAAGAGACACAGTAGCTGGTGAGGGGGCTAGTGGTTTGAAGCTGTTCCTAAAGTCAGTGGGACTCCAATGGAATTTGTTTAGGGCCTGCCCCTCCTCCTCAGAGCCTCTGAGGTAAGCAAAGCATTTGTGCTTTTGGTGTTATGTGCTGCACATTGTCAGCTTATAGCCTTCACACCACATGTGCCTTGGGCAGAAGGAAGAGCTCGGTGAGTATCTTTAGCCATAAGGATCATAACTACCTTACAGTGTTGTAAGGCTTCCCATAAGCTCATAAGCTCTGCAGGACAGCCCAGTGGGATAGTTTTATTGTTATCTTCGTTTTATAGATGAGGAAACTGAGGCCACACACAGCTGCTGACCTGGCTGGGATCACACATGTAGTGCTGGCTTTGTTTCCACATCTGAGTACCCTTTATCCCACCTTCTGGGCCGGCAGTGGGCTCCTTGCCTTGGGATCCGTTCTAGGGTTTCTTGCTCTTGCACTCTCACTGATGACAGCAACTCCATGGTACTTGCCAGGACCTTCCTCATGTCCCTTTCCATGCTCTCTGGATAGCCACAGGAGAGCCCTCCTGGTCTGGTGACACCGAGTCCTCGTCCTCATCAGAATAGGCTCAGGGCCTGCCCCTGCCTGCAGATCAGTGATGCTGGGAGGCAAGGCCGGGAAGTGGAGGGTTACACACCAAGGCCAGAGAGGCATCAGGAAGGACTTTCCGAGCATGGGAAGCCAGGACACAGGGCAGCGGGGCAGTGATAGAAGCACAGCTTCTCCCTGGCAACCCCAACCAGGGCAAATGGCTAGTTCCTGCTGTGCCTGCAGACTGTGCCCAGGTGGACCTCAGTCCCAGCATTGAGCACAGTCTGGGAGTTACCCTGCAGGCCCAGAGGCTGGCTTCCCCATGCTGACTGATTGTGCAGGACACTCAGCCAATGCAGACACCGACACATGACTGCAGAGCCCTGAGAGCATCTCTCGGGCTGGTGGGCAGAGGGCCCAACCCCTGCCTCGCCTCTGCTCTTCCAGCCCAGTCCCAAGAGAGACAGGCTCAGAAAGAGAGCAGTGGTTGTTAGGGCAGATGCACTTAATTATCTCTTGCATCTGCCGAGGCAAGGGGTAGCACTGGACCTGGGCAAGAGGCCTGGACAGTCTCTGACTTCCCTGAGCTTTCTCAGGGATGGGAAAACTGCTGTGTAGATGCCTTGTGTAAAGTGGGCTGGTGAGTCCATGTCCCTGTGGCGGCCTCAGCAATCTGCCATCTGGGGAGCTGGGCACTGAGTAATATTGTCCCCTGGAGATGCAGCCCTTTCTTGGGACTAGCCTTCCTACAGTGACTCCCCCTGCCAGTCAGGGCTCGGAGACCTTTTTTTTTTTGTCTTTTTTTTTTTGAGACAGGGTCTCACTATGCAGTTCAGGCAGCCTTAAGCTCACTTTGTAGCTCAGGCTGGTCTCGAACTCACAACAATCCTCCTGCCTCAGCCTCCCGGGATTACAGGCCTGCACCACCACGCCCGGCTTTTTTGTTTTGTTTTGTTTTGTTTTTGTCTTTTTTTTTTTCCGGAGCCCTTCTTGTTGCCGGCGTTTGGTGAAGGAGGAGGACAAGGTTGGCCACAGCTGGTCCTGAAATCCTTCACAGGGGCTCGTAGAGTTGTACCCCATTGTTTAGAGGAATTAGCTACTATAGAAAAATAGTATTCTGGTTTTAGGGTTTTATTTTCAGCAATAGCAAGGCCACCGTGCCAGACCAATCTAGGATTTTGGTGGCGTAGGTGGGCAGGTTTGACTGCCACAGTCACCTCATCCCCAGGAGAGAGAGCCAGGCCTGGGCTGCCATCCCTGGAGGTGCAGGCTGGGGTGGGGGCAGGAGAGCACTGGGCGACAGATTTCTGCACAAATCAGGTTGCATTCTGGACAGCAATGCCCCGGAAGTGAGTCCTCGGTGCCCTTCACAGCCATCTCTTGGGAGAAGGGAGCCTGCCTTTGTGCACAGCACTGGGACACAGGGAAGCTGGGGTGGGGGACCCGGTGCGTCCTGGGTGGTGGTGTGACCTCCTCGAGATCTTTGCTTGCCCAGGGACCCAGAGGAGGTGGGAATTCGGGAGAGGATCTCTATGAGCCTGGGAACGAAGATTTTGGGGACTTGGAAGTTCTTTTTAAGGAAAAGAATGTAAAGCTTAATATTTGTTTATTTATAAAGGTAAGAGAAAAACCTTCTCACAAGACAAATTTTTTGAAACAGACAACTGTTCACTGGGTGTGGAGGCGCCGTCATACACTCCTAGCCCTGCAGAGCCAGGACAGGAGGATCACGCATTTCAGCCTAGTATAGGCAATTTAGGGACCTGGCAAGAATTAGTCTCAATAATAACAACACCAATAACAACAAAATAAAGGGCTAGGGATGTAGCTCAGTGAGGAGACGCTGGGTTTAATTTCAATACTGAGAAAAAAAAGCAGACAAATACTATTGGCAGAAGGCATGTTTATGAGTCAGCTGGGTGCTGTATCATTATGAAACTTTCTTTTGGCAGTTGTTTTACTTGCAAGCATTCTGGGTTTTGTAATGTCCTTTCTACTGAGAGAAGGACAAGGAATACAGAGTTGTAGGCCACTGGGGCTTCCTTCCAGGGGCCAGGAGACTTCTGGGTAGACTGAGTCATCCTGAAGCAAGACCCATTGCTGGGTCCCGGAGATGGGAATATCCTGTAGAAGGCTCCTCTGAAGTAGGAGGAAAGAGAAGGCCTCCCCGCTCTGCTCTCTGAGTTCTGTCTTTGACTGTCTCGGCATTTTTGACATAGTTTGATATTCCAGCTACATTTTCTCTCAACTATAGATGGTGGACACCTGCCCCATACCTCCTAACTGTACAGTGAACCACATTCTGTCTCACTTCCAGCAGAAACAGCTCACAGAGAAGCTGAGTGATCCTCTTCTGGAGTACAAATAAGTACCACATCTCGCTTCCATACCCCATCTTCAGATAGAGAACAGCCTGCTCTGGCCAGGCATGCATAGCCCCACAGCCTGCCACCTACTGGGTGCTGCGCGCCCTCCTGTGTATATCCTGGCCTCAGTATTCCCCATAGGCACGCCACCTTGCTCCATCGCAGATCCCACCAGCCAAGGCAGCTCACCCCTAATCCCCGCTGCGCCCGCAGTGGGGCTTCCCACCGTCCTTGTCAGCGCAGGTCTCTCAGGGTCACTTTGCTCTCCAGGAGCCCTGCCCCACCCAACCCTGTGGGCACAGAGCTCTGTGCACGCATCTCCAGCTCATGAGTGTGAGATGGCTGTCAGCTTTGTCCTCACGTCCTTCACTCATCTATTGGATGAACAGCTCCCTCTTTTGAGTAGAGGACAGCACAGGTGCTTGGAGAGGGTAAGGGATTTGCCCAGACACTCTGCTAGTGAGGGGCAATCACACCTAGAAGCCGAGCTGAGAACGAAGGCCAGCATCATACACATTTCCGGTGTTTCCAGAGCCATGTCACAGCACCATTCAGAACGGGCCAGTTCGGAGAGACACGACCCCAGAAGCTCCACATCCCTGTCTCCCAGGAACTGTGCTAGCTCAGGATTCTCAGGGAAGGTGGCTCCTATTCTTGGGGTGCTCCACAGCTTGAGATCAGCAGGAGGAGTTGTAAAGGAAGAGCCGGGTTGAGGTTTTGTGCTTGTCTCTGGTTTTCATTGCCATATTCCATTTCAGTGGGTTGTGGAGAGGTGTCTGAGAGTTATTCTACACTGGCTACTCCTATGTGCATGTGCAAAGCATTGTAAGTATTTTTAACCCCTTATTATAACCATGTTTAACAAAAGCAGGGAAAACAAAACAACAAACCCCTTTAGCCATTACATAGCCATGATAGGCATCCACTGAGGTATAAATTCTTTGGATCCTACTGATAATGAGTAGCTCTGAATGCCATGTGAGATTTTGTCCATAATCTTTCATTTCCCACCAAGTACTAATTAGATCTAAAGACTTGATTTCATTTGAATTTTTAAATTTTTATTTTTCTCTTCAGGAAGATGAAGGGCAGGCCAAATAGCTCAGTGGATTAAAGCACCAGCAAGCAGGTACAGGGGCCAGGATTTGATCCCCAGGCCTGCAGTGCCAACCTGCCCCTGGGGTGCTCTGACACAGCAATTGAGACTAGGCATGGCGGTGCCTGCCTGTAATCCCAGGACTTGGGAGGCTGTAAACAGGAGAATTACTATGAGTTCAATCTAGTAATGAGACCCTGAACACCCTGTAGACCCTTCCCTAAAAAATACAGAAAAAAAAAAGGAGTACAAATTTGACAAACACTGTGTGGTGTTATTTCCATCAGGGACACATAATACAGACATTTTATTCTTTTAATTTTTATTTATTTATTTATTTATTTATTTATTTATTTTCTATATTTAGGGCAGGGTCTACAGGGTCTCTCTATGTAGATGAGACTCACAGTGATTTTTGTGTTTTTGGCCTCCCAAGTTCTGGGATTACAGGCACGCACCTACGCCTAGTCTCAATTGCTGCCTCAGCATGCCCTGCGAGCAGGGCCGGCATGGTATGTAGGGACTGAACCCGGAACGTTGTGCTCTACCTAAGTAGGCGCTTTAGTTCGCTGAGCTATCAGACCAGCCCTAATGAGATTTTAAACACAATGTATTTGACAGTAGATCAATGTTCAACAATTAATTAAATATTTCAGAAAGCAGGTAGATAAAATGATATATATCTGGGATCAGAGGCAGGTCATCCATCCTAATCATTATACACCATATGCATGCATGGAAATGACACACTATACTCCATAAACATGTACTCGTACTATGTGTCAATACATACACGTGCAGAGGGTCCTGTTATTTCAAAAGCCTCAATCACATCAAAACTCCCTTGCCTAGTAGACACAAAAAGCAGTTTACTGTAGGTGGTTTCTTAACCAAGTGAGCTGGTGAATTAGACGGCAAAAGAATATGTCCATCAACAGATGAATGGATAAATGAAACGTATTTGTACACAGTGGAGTACTACTGTACCATAAGGAAAGCTAAACATGAGCCATTTGTAGGAAAACAGATGCACTCTGAGATAGCACAAGTTTAAATTTTGCCAGGTTTCTCTTGTATGAGTACCCAGAGTAAGTACAAAGAGCAAAATAAAAGAGACACTAGCGAGTAGGAAGATAGATCATTCTCAAAGGGGAAGTGGTTCAAGAGATGAAGGAAGGGGAAGGAAAGGAAGAGATAAGGAATGAAGGAAAGGAGCTGAGGTGTGCTGTGTTCACATTCCAACTCCACACGAGGCTGTAGACATTATGTACTGCGAATGTGGACCAAGAACAGGAGGGGGTGGGGGTAAAGGAATGGGTGGAGGAAAGAGAAAGGGGAGGGAAAGCACGTGAAGGAGGAGTGGCGACGTCCAAGTGCCTGCGCCAGCTGCACATAAGAACTCCAAGCATCGTGTGTTTTAGTACCCACACATAGTAATACTAAAATTTAAAATATAATAATAAATAAATAAACGTTTAAAAAAAAAGCACCGAGGCACATGGCTCAGAGGTTGGCCTCGTGGAGTGAGAAGATTCCCAAACTGCGTTCTTTGTCTCCCCTCTCTCTGCACCACCACTCACACACCCAGGACAGGAGGTCAAAATCTGGTGACATCCTGGGACAAGTCTGAGTCACAGGTGCTGGGTGGTGGCAGGAGTCAGAATCAGCTATTACGTCCAAGGAAACATTCACAGCTCTTTTTCTTTTTTTGAGTGGGAATGAGGCTTTATATGCTGTTTTCATTTTTGTTTGTTTGTACTTATTATTATTATTTTTAAAAGAATACAAAATAGTGATAGAAGAAAACAGCATTGTACATGGCACAAGATTTCACTAAACAAAGTAATAGGAATCCAACAGTGGTTGCTGTGTTACGTGATGCTATGTACAAATTAGTTTTTCAGATTAACAGATATAAATGTGTAAGTTTTGTTTAAAAAACAGTAAGTTATAAGAAATTCAAGAGAGGAAAAAAATCAGAGTAAAAACAAAAATTGTAAGCATTAACTGCTTTCTTTTTTATATATTCATATAATTAGGATTCTCAAAGTAGAAAGGAGCAATAAATACTTAAAGATTTAAAATTTCTGAATTTAGTTCAACTTATAATACCACATTTCCAAGAAAAATGAACCTTTTGCGCAACAAATTTAAGTACAATCATACCAAGATACACAAAAATGAAATTGTCCAAAACTTACAAAGAAAAAATGGTTAAAGCATATACATAAAAATATTAGTGATGGAAGAGCAAAATTAAATAGCATCTTATTCCACATTAGAAAGAAAAAGGACCAAACTAGACTAATTAAAAGATTGAAAGAAAAAAAAAGATCTATCCTCTTTGAATTTTATACTTAGCAAACATACCTTTGAAAACTAAAAGTAAAATATTTTCTAATTATACAAACTTGAAATACTTTAATACCTCCAGATGTAGCATATAGAAAATAACAAAGAGCATAATTCAAAAGGCAACAGAAGTTGCAGTATGTTCCTGGATGAACAATAAAGAGCTCTCAAAGTGATAGTTATGCAGGACTATATAAGATATATTAGATGAACCCTTATTTAAGAGGTCATTGAAGATTTCTATGAAATGGTACCAATTTTATGTCAGGTTATACACGTATTTTTTTCATATATATGTGTGTGCATATATATAAAGGACAGGAAAGAAGCAATATAAAGTCAACAGAAAATAGAAATATACTTTTTAAAGTTTCTAATACTAGAAGATATCATATGATACCTTATAGATAAATTTTAATTGAAAGATACAGTATAAATCTTAAAACAAAAAGTAAGATTAAGCAATATTAAGAAGATTAAATACTAATTAATTTAAAATTAAATGTTTCAAAACAATTGAACTAAGAAAAAGTTTTCATGATAAAGATAAATGCTCGAATGACAAATAAATGACCATCACTTCTGACAGTTTGATGGTAGGATATTGCACAAAGTTCTAGTGTGTCGTAGACATGGATAATGACCATGACATTTACTGGTGATCAGGTGTCACCTGTGGGACTGAGCTACAGCTATTTCCTTGAAATCCCCCCTGTAGTCCCATATGGACTCATGACCCATAGGGTGCAAGAGAAGTCCATTTGTAGAGTGTGCTGATGGAAATATTTTGCTGCTGTACACAAAAGAATAACTGAAAGACTACTATTGTATACCTCTTATTCTCCTGTGTTTGTTTCCCCTATTTGGTGGGTTCTTTCCATTCTCGTTCATCAGATCATTTTGCTCCCTCTCTAGACCATCATTTAGTAGTCTGTGTAGGCTTGGCTTTGTCATCATGAAATTTTTTAGTTGTTCTTTGTCATGGAAGTATTTTACTTCTCCATTATACTTGAAAGAGAGTTTTGCAGGGTATATCAGTCTGGGTTGGAATTTGTTTTCTTGCAAGACTTGAAGTACTTTGCTCCATGATCTTCTTGACTTGATGGTTTGTGAAGAGAGATCTGCTGTTATTCTCATGGGATTTCCTTTAAATGTGATCTGTTTCTTTTCTTTAGTGGCTTTAGTACACTGTTCCTGTGCTGAACTTCTGGTAGCTTGATTATTATGTCTGGGAGTGGTTTTAATTGGGTTGATGTTATTTGGAGTTCTATGTGCTTTGGTTTCCTGAATGCCAGATTGTTGCCCCATATTTGGGAAGTTTTCTGCTATTACTTTCATCCATAGTCTTTTTATATCATTTGTATTGACTCCTTCCTTCTCATTGATGCCTATTAGTATAACACTGTTCATTTTTGCATTATCTTACAGGTGTTGAATTATTTTTTCCTGCATCTTAGTTTTTAAGAGATCTTTGCTTACTTTTTCAGTTACTGCAATGGTGTCTTTAAGGTCAGAAAGTCTGTTTTCACTTTCACTCAAATGGATTTGCCAGCTTATGACTAAGGTTTTAATTTCCTGTATATCACTTTGGATCCTTTTCTTACATTCTATTTCTTTTATGTATTGGTTATTCAGGGGTTCCATCATTTCTGTAGTCTGCTCTATTTTTTATCAGTGTATTCTTTAGAAGCACTTAGTACTTTTTTTTAATTATAATTATCACTACATTTTTTACTTCAGAAATTATTTCTGATCTGATCTCTTCTATACCTTTCTGCAGTTGTTTCTTTACTTCCAATGCTATTATTTGAGATTTCAAGTGTGTGATTTCCAATTTCCTCTATGCTAGTGTCTTTTGCATTTGTACTGGGTGGACTCAGGGCCTGAGACTGCTTTTTGTTCCTTCTCTTTGTCATTTTGTGTACCGCTGATTTTTGCCCTCTGGGGAAAAATCAGCTTAGATAGAGTTACTACCTTAGCACCAGGTCCAGATCTACAAAGTTCAGACTCCTCCAGGTGGATGTGGCTCAGGTCTGGCTGCTGTGCTCCACTTCCTGCTCCAGCCTTGCAGTTGAACCCTTTGTGTCATGCTGGCAAGATGTTCTGCTCCTGAATCAGCTGGATGGGTCTTGCCTCTAGCCTCTTTGCAAGGAGTTCTGCTGAAGGGTTCCATGCCGGGCCAGCGCTCTGGGTCATTTTAGGGTCTGGAGGTCCCCGGGTGGTGTCACTCATATGCCAGGTCTGCACTCTCGGTCAATTCAGGGTCCAACGGCCTTGGCAGTCTCATTCACGTGCCAGGCCATAGCTCTTTTTCTATAAGAAGAATTTGGAAATTGCTGACGGGGCCCCAGCTTCAGTGATGGGTGGAAATCATGCTTCCAAGCATTGCCTTCAGTTACAGGGGGCAATGTCAGGGATAATGGAATGGCAGATTGACATGTGAAATGAAACATTGTTAGTGAATGTGTCAAAGCAGGAGAGAGCAGGGGAAATGGACCAGTGTGGGTGGCAGCTGCTGGCAACATCCAGACAATTCTCAACCACTGACCCCCAGGAAATCACTCTTTGTGCTTCACCTCTCTACCTGTGGGTGGGAAACCCACTGGGTCCCAGTGGGGAGGCTTTAAGAATCTTTCATCTAATAATCTGTCCTATTACTAATTTATTCTCTGTGGTGGCCTTGCCACTCTCTTGAGGGGAGTTATTTTTTACTGTGTACCAAGCACCATGAGAGACAGAAAGCAGGGGCTTTGCAAGCCCTGCTGTGTGTAAACTGAGGCATAGATTTGAAATTGAATTGTTTGGGAGTTTCAGAAGAAAGTTGCTGGAGAATTCCACTGCAAGTTTCAAAAGATCTGAAGACAATCAGAGAGCTGAGACTCTCTCTGAGAAACTTTTCCTAGCAGCATTCCATGTCCCAGGATGTGCCTGGCAGTAAAGATAAACACTAGGCCTCTTTTTCTTGGAAAAGGCTTGTTAGTCTCAGGTTTTAAGAAACACTACCTTGCTAGGGGAAACCTCCATTGTGCCCTCACCTCTGGCTTTCCCAGGACCTGCTTCCTGGGCTGTGACATGGGCCTCATTCTCATGAGAGAAGTGAGCAAGGCCCAGGCTCTTTGGTCACTGAGCAGCCGACACCGGCACGCGGAAAGGGCCAGGGAGCATTTGCCTGGAGTCAACGCCAGGCAGGGCCCCTCCACAGGTCCTCTGCACTTGAGATAGGTTCAGGGGAACTTTGCCTTTATCTCTCTGACCTCCAGGCCTCCCTTGCTGCTTGTTAATCATTACCCAGGCATGGCTGTATCTCTGGGCTCTCTGGCCTGTTTTTGCAGCTGCTGGGTTTATTACTGGCCAAGGGGCCTTGGCTGGTGTTTGGATTGTGGGCTGACAGGCGGCCAGTTGGCTCCAGCTCAGCCCTCACCGGATGAGGAGTCAGGCGCCTCTTGGGAAACTGGGGCATTTAGGCTGTTCCAAGCCCCTTCTGCATGCTACTGTGAGATGCTGGCACTGAGCACTTCCATCCTCCACCAAGAGATGTCCTGAGCTGAGACTAGGGCACAGGAGACATGGGCCCTGAATGGGAAAGCTGAGCCCTGGAAAGGTGAAGAGGCCAGATGGGTCCTAGTCCTGCTCCTTGGGGACACTTAGCCCCAGGCCGGACAGCTGGGCCCGACTATGCCTCCTGTTCTGGAATGATCTGTTTCATGGTTTCACCTTCTTCTCCCTGCTTTGTGCTCCTAGGAGCTGAGAGAAGGGAGAGATTTTCCACATATTCCCTGAAGAAGCAAGTGACTTCCCAGGAACATCTTCTAATTCTCTGGATAATCATAGGGGAGTTTTTAGTACTTAAATATATTGAGCAAGGTTGCAGTGATTGCCCAATGGGCCCTTGCATGTCCTAAATGCCACAGAAGAGGCCTCCCTGACACGTCACTGCCTACCTGTCCTACCTCTGCAGCCCTTGGAGCCCCACCGTGCCTCACTCTTACGCCCGGGCCCTGTCCAGTGTTGTCCCAGTGTCTGATTCTCTGCCCGTCTTCTGTCAGCCGCAGCCCAGACCCAGCCTCTCTAGATACTCTTCTACGGGCACTCCTTCCCTGAAAGCTAGCTACAGCAGTGTTGTGCGCTGGGTCCCTGGCCAAGCCCCTTCACATGAGCACTGTGCCCAGGGTTGGGGCTACATGGCACGGCTTGCTTTCAGCTAGGTCTGAGTTGCTTCTTTGTGCTCTCTGAACTTGGTTCCTTCAGGCTGCAGCTTGGTGTTCACTTTCTTTTCTATGCCTGGATAATGCCAGGCTCTTTCTCAAAGACAGAGCTTGAAGCAGTCCCTTGCACATTGTGTCTCTAGGGAAATCAGGGCTTACTGTTTGCAGAAGACATGAGAACTGTAATTCTCTGTCTCCTTCCCCACTTGTCTGCTCCATGATCCATTGCCACTGAGGTTTTGAGGGGGCTGAAGCTGCGCCTGGCGCTTGATCTTATAGTTCCTCTGCGAGCTCCACATTGCCTTGGTTGAGTGTGCCCCACGGACACTGAGCTCAGGGCTAAGGTTTGCTGTTCCTGTCTCTTGAACAGCCTCTTGCCCTGCTTCCTTCCATTTCACTCAAACTTCACCCACTGACTTCTGCCCTCCTCCTGAGCCAGCCCTGCTGTCTTCCAGTGGCCACGTGTGTGCAGGCCGGGGGAGAATGTCACACCAAGGGGACATTTGACAGTGCTCAGAGAGAGCCACTCCAGGAGTTAAAACATTCATTTGGGACCCCAGAGATGGGACAAGATGCTGGGCATTGCTTCCAAGGGGATTTTCTAGACTTGGCAATGCTGGACATTTTGCCAACTTCCTTCAGGAGACAGGAAAAGGGGCAGCTGGAGGGGTGAAGCACAGAGAGAACCAACCGCCACGGGGCCTCCAGCAGAGCTCTGACTTGCAGGCCTTGAGCATGTTCCCAGCGACCCAAGGATATAGAGGACGGTAGCACTGTGGGCACCTCCTTCTCCAGGAGTGTGGGAGAAGGCTTACAGGTAGAATAAATGAGAAGACCTCTTTTGCCCTCTCTCTGCACATTCATTTTGAGGGGGCTGTCTGGCTCCTGCAGGCAGAGAACACTGCTGCAAGGTAGCTCCTAGGCCCTGGGTATGGGCTGCATGCCCACAGGCCCTTCCTTGCGAGACAAGGGGAATTTGTCCTCACAAATGGAACCTGCCTCTTTCCTTTTATTACATAGTAGATAGGATTAGTTTCCTCTGTGATTTCTTTTATTACCCTCCATTTTTATTAATCCTGTGGCAGTCGGTGATAATGATCTCATAAAAAATAACTGGGTGAACTATTGCTGAGAGGCCTATTTTGATGCATTAGATGAGCTTTCCTTGCTCCCTGGAGTAAGGAGGCATGAGGCACAGGTGCAGCACTCATTAGCGCATCAGTCTGGCCTTGGATATTGGTGACAGTGGCCCACATCCTGAGACAGAGGCACTCATGACTGCCAGGCCTTTCTCAACTCATCAACTTGACAGCCTGAGAAGTCAGGGGCAGAAGTGGCCGATGGGGAGAGAGTGAGGCAGAGGAATCCACGTAGAGGTCACAAGTCTAGCATTTCCACAGAGAATAGGTACAAATTCAGCTAAGGAGCTACTGGGGCAATGTGACTCACACATGACACCTAAGACAGTCCCCCAAGGGGAAATAACACCTCCCTGGAGATTAGGGGGTCTGTCTGGGGCTCCCTGACTTTCCCTCGGAGCCTTGACCTTTTGATTCTTCTTACTGGTTCTGAATGATCTATTTGTTAGCATTCCTCACGGGCTAATCACCATCTCTACTCCTCACTCCTCAGTCTGCAGGAAGATAGAATGAGGGATGACTGCAAGGTGTAGCTGTCCCCACCCTCAGCCCAGGCACAAAGCAGAGCCCTTCTTGGTCTCAGGGCAGCTTCCGTGACTCAAGGGAGCAGCTTAATTGGGCTTCCTCAGTGTTCTGTCTACTGCCTGCTCAGTGGATGAGTTTGAATTGGATATGTGACTCATGAAGACAAAACCTATAAAGGTAGCCTCAACTGCTTTGACTTTACCTGCAGGCAACTGTTGCAAGGCATCAGAACAAAACCTCCAGGGAGGGCCACAGCTTCACTATCCCTCCCTGCCCTGTTTCCTTTCTCCTCCTCCTTCTTCCAAGCTGGGGATCATCCTTTGCAGGCTAGCTCTCTTTTGCTAAGCTACAGTCCCTGGACCCACTTTTCTTAACAACAATTTTTAGGTGGCTGTGCCTCATGGAAGCTCTGTGAGATGCTTCTTTTTCTCCCTCCCCCTGTGCCCGGGTCACTGCATGCTTCTTGCTGGACGCTTGCTCATTTTTCTTCTAACAAAGAGTGGGAAGGGCCTTTCTGGGGCCTTTCAGGGGGTGGTGAGGTCTTGGTCTCAGCGTGGTTTGATGCACACTGTAGAAGCTGACCGGTTCCTTGGCCCCTGTGCTCAGTGTTAGGGCTGCTCAGGTAGACTGAGCCAGAGAGTGTGATGGGGAAGGCGCTCTGCTGCCTGGGATGTGAGGGAGGCCGGGGTGCAAACCTGGAGGGCGGATGACTTCCCGTCACTGCGGGCTACACAGAGAGACGGGACTGGAGGAGGTGATGCCGCCTCGCCACGCATTTGCCGAATGCCCCCCCAGCTGGCACTTCCTGCTCACGAGCTCAGGGGCTTCGGGGCCCAGCTCTCGTCAGCGTCCCCTGCGTCCCCATCCTGCGCAGCCCTGCTGAGCACCGAATGGCATCCCCGCGCTGCTCCATTTCCCATGCTTCTGTACACAAAGCCCCTGCCGGCAAACCACGTTTATGACCCACTTGCTGGGAGCTGCGATGTTTTTAAGGGCCCTTGGCTTGCATTTTAGTAGCATGTTATCTCTTCCTCTCTGCATTTGTCCCCACTTTCAGTAAGTAAAAGTCAATACTGTACAAACATTCCCCTTTCAGACTTTGTCTGGTCTAACTCAGAAAAAAAAAGAACCTTGCAGGTTCCACCCTCACCCAGGCTGCACTATGATCCAATGGAGTTCCTAGCAGGCTGAACCCTGTTTCCTCTTCACAGTGCCCAGGAGGCTCTTCTGGTGCTGCCTAACCAGTGGCTGTCGGACAGAGAGCGCGAGCTATGACTGCCAGTGTGATGTGCGGGTACCAGGCTGTGAATAGTTGAAGACCTCCCCACTCAGGAAAAGTTGCATGAAGGCCCTTCCTACACTTCATCAAACAGAAACCGAGAGAGTGCCATTTCTCTGTACCTGCAGGGCTTTGGCTCTAGAGCGCCCATAAATTCCAAAAATGCCAAAACCCAGGGATGCGCAATCCCTTTACAGAATGGGGTAAGATCCGTGTAGAACCTGTACATATCCTCCTGTACACTTCACTTCTGTAAGACAGCAGGTGCATGTCACAGCATCTTTGGGTTACTCACAATACCTGCAGTATCCATGTGATGCGAATATCTGTTTACTGTGTTAAGGAAAAATGACAAGAGAAGGCGTGTTCAGTAGTGATGAAATTTTTTTTTTTTTTTTAATATTCTCAGTTTGTGGTTGGGTGAACCAGTGGTGCAGAACCCGCCAGCACAGAGGGCTGCCTGTGTGGAAGTACACTCATGTGCAATCGACGCACCACAGCGCACATGCCCACTAACAGTGGAGTAGGACACAGCCTGTAAATGGCCACACTGTGGAAAACTACTTGGCCAAATGAGCGAGGCCAGACACAGCAGAGAAGACTATAGGACTCTCTCTGCACAAAGTTGAAGGCTCACCTGGATCCTGGGCGGTGGCCAGGTTGGCGGCCACCCTGGAGTGGGAAGAAGAGAGGCTAAGGCTGTAGATGCTATATTCTAAAACAAGGTATGCTCTGGACAGAAACGTCCTCCTAGATCCCAAGCTCACTTTGGATTCAGTGCCATTGAGGAATTAGTTATTTTAACCAATCACCTTTCACCAAAATAACCCATTTCTTCCATTGTTCCTCAGGATTTTCTTCTTACCCAGATGCTGACGGCTTTCAGTTCTACTTATTTACGCTCAGTAGTCTCTTCCCATCTTATTCCACTCCAAGGCACTTTGCAGCAGCCATGGGTGGGATTAATGAGCAAAGCAATGGCTTTCTTTCCTTCCTTGTTTGGAGTCAAGGTGGAGGAAAGCAGGTGCTCATCCTGATGGTGTACTTGGCACTTTAATCCCGAGGGTTCTACGTCAGCCACCTTGTGCTTGGCTGGCTGCTCTGAAGGTGAGGAATATGAGGCTTAAGAGGGTCCTAGCCTGGCTTTAGGATCTCAGAAATAATGGCATCTGTGCCTGTAATCCCAGTGCTGGTGAGGCTGAAAACAGGAGGATCACTACAAGTCCGAGCTGTGTAGTGAGACCCTGTACCAAATACATAAAAAACGAATGACATCATCTTGCTGCTCATCAAAGCACATATGTGAAATTGGGGCTCGTCTGAGGAGGTGAGAGTCAGTGTTCACTGTGATAGCACAACCTGTAAGGAGGACCAGAGCAAATGGGAATAGAAACAGGAAGAAAAGGATGAAGAATGGGTCAATGTGGACTGGTGTGCATGAGGGAAGAGGGCAGGTGGGATCCTCCCAAGGAGCAGAAGCAGCCAGTGGGGGCCCAGGAGGAGCCCTTAGTGCCTGCATCCTTCTCCCCTCTGCTGGGCTTTCTGTGCCTCTACCCCTGCCAGGCATGCCTCTCTCACTGTCCAGACATCTCTCCATCTCATTCTGTACACTCCGCAATGCTAAGAGAGCAAGCCCCACACTGCTTCCTGTTTTCACAGAACTCTTCCATACATACACGCTGCGGTCCTGGTGCGCCGCTCCCCCCACCCCAGCCTGGGGATGTATATTTGGGTTACAGGAGGAGGGGTTTTGAAGGCCTGGGACTCAGCTATCAATGCCACCCTTTGACCTTTAAACTGCACTTTCATCCTGGCTACATAGAGCCATCACACCTGGGCCTTAAGGCCCCATCTTCTCAGCTTCAGAGGCGGGGCACAGTCATACTCTGACTCTGGTGGCGCCGTGCCATGCGTGGAGGCTCGAGGCCTGGTAGAACAGTGGGCAGGGTTGCAGTGTGAGGAGCCCCGCCTGAGCTTCAGCTCCCTGCTGCTCATCTTGCTGTGGGTCTGTACCCAAGCAGAGCATGACACGGCCTGGTCAGGGGGAGTAGGAAGTGAAGACCTGGGTATAGCCCGCACCTGCCCTGAGAGTGACGCTCACCTAGTTAGGCATTAACAAGGGATCAGCCTTGTGGCAGGCCCAGGGCTCAATCACAAGCTGAATGGGCATGTTTATGGCCAGCAGCCTTCCAATAAATTACCTCTCCTGCCAAAAATGTGCCCTTTCCCCTTTTTCATGTCACCTTGTCACAAAGCTGAAATGACAGGTGAGCAAATAGCAGGGGTGAGGAGTGAGGAAACCCCTGCTCCCTGACAGGTTGACAAAGCCCCCTCCGCCTGACCTGAGCTGCATTATCGCCTGGGAACAGTCTGCGCAGATAATGGGGAGCCACCAAGGGTGGGTTACTGTGGCCTCAGGGAATCCAGGGAGGCCCAGGGAGGTCACAAGAGAGGGGCTGTGGGCAAAGAGGAAATATGCTGTGCCTATCTCAGCCCTCAGGGGTACAGCACCTCTGAGCTCGCTGTCATGTTGGGAAGTAATGGTGGGAGCAGGTGATGCCCGAGCTTGAGTCTGTCTCCAGTCTTTGGCATTTTCTGTGCACACCGAGAGGACCAGCTGAGTCCTGACCACTCACAGCATCACAGGCTCCTGAGGGTGAGGCGTTCTCCCAGCCCACCTCTGCGGTTAGAATCCTGCATAGTGAGGCATGGCAGAGAGGTCCTGAAATAGAGGCCCAGTAATCCAAAGAGTTTGTTCTGGTGCCATATGCACCCTACGGAAACTGATGCCTCCTGACACTGGTGGATCTCCTCTCCATCCACCCATTCTATTCACAACACTGTTACGCTCTCTCCCCAGGCCCCTTCTCCAATTTCCTCCCCCTCCCGCCTCATATCTGTTAAGCACCAACTGCCCAAGCAGCTCTGCAGGAGCAGCAGGGAGTACAGAGGAAAAACAAATTAGGGTCCCAGTTCTGGGCAAGCACCAACTGAACAGGGAAAGAACAGGCTTGAAGGGCTGCCCAACCCCACAGGAGTCTGTGGGAACTGGGGGGAGGTGTCCCTCCAGGTAGGCACAGCCCATGAGAACAGGGAGGGGGGAACAAATGACACTTTGGGTCAAGTAGAAAAGGTCACCTTCTTCTAGGCAGCAGCAGCCCTGAACCAGGAGCTGAGCTAGAGCAGCCTGTGAGGAGGCAGTTGTGGAGAAAGACTGGGTGTCCCTAGGGCACATGGTGTGAGCCCATTGCTCTCTTCCCAGCAGCTCAGTCTGGCTGAACATGTCAGACTCCAGCCACCTAAATTTTTTTTTTTAAGTAATAAACATAACATAAAATTTACTGTCTTGACTCCTTCACTGCATGGGGTTGGAGGGGGCACTAAGTACTTTCACCTTGTGGAACAATCACTATGCCCATCCCCAGGGCTACTTTCATCTTGCAAAATTGACACTCTGCACCTATCACACAAAAACTTGCCATGCTCCAGGTGTCCACCATCGTCCTTTCTGTGTTTGTGGACTCCACATCCTGGGTACCTAGGGGAAGTGGATTCATGGGACATTTGTCATTTTGTGATGGCTCAGGTCACTTAGCATAAGGCTGGGTGGGGTGTTGCACACTTGTAATCCCAGCACTTGGGAGGCTGAGGTGGGAGGGTTGCCGGAGGTTTGAGGCCAGCCTGGGTTACAAAGTGAATTCAAGGCCAGCCTGAACTGTATAGTGAAAACCTATTTCAAAAAGACCAAAAAAAAAAAAAAAATTACTTAGTATACTGTTCCCAAATATTTCATTCATGCTGGTGCATGTATCAGAATGTTCTCTTTTTTTTAAGGACTAATATTTCATATATATATATATGGTTTCTTCTGCCTCTTTATTGTGATTAATGTTCTAAAGACCTTGAGCACTCAAACCCCCAACATCCAGACATTTAAATGACTTGGAAGTCCACAGAAGAGACTTGAGGATGGACTCCCTTGTGGATACAGAAGGGGGAAGAGGCTGCTAAGATCACCAAGATCTCGGGGTGCTGTACCAGGCAAGGTGACTGGCCCTGTGTGTGACACCTGGGTCAGGTAGGAGACAGGAGAAGAGTGGCCTAGCCTTGGAGGCTCGTGCTGCCAGCCCCTTTCCCTCAGCCCATGTGAGGGACAGAACCTTTGTGTCATGGCAGCTTTGCCAGCCTTGGCGTTAGCCTGGAATTCTGAACCTGGGGACTAGTTACTTTTTACTGGGGACCCCTCCGTCCTCATTTTCCTGGGATGTCTCTGGCAATGCCCGCTCACACAGTGCCTGCTTTCACTCTGTTCACTGTGCCTGGCTTTGACTCCCTTTTGTTCAGCCTCTCTGTGGGTCCGGGTCAGTGAGTTCCGCGTGGAATCAGTGCAAGGACCAGGGCCCACTCCCATGTTCTGAGCAGTCTTGGCCTGAAATGCCGAGTGCTACAGATCAGCTGCCTGCCTTCACACATCTGTTTTGTGATCATTAAATGTGCAAGACTGTAAGAAAGAGAGTTGCTACATTTAAGAGATCTGGGTTGGTAATGTCAATCTCGATGAGAAGCAGCAGAAGTCGCAGGAAACACCCACCTTCCATTCAGACCCAGGCTCCATGCAGAAGCATCTCAGAAGCTTCCAGATGCGTATCCCCAGTTCCCAGGGATGGGGGTCCCCACCTTTGCTTCTTCTTGCCCAGGCACCCTCACCCTAGTGTCTGGAGCACCATTGGATCTCACTGTCCATGGAGCCGGCCCCGCCCACCCATGAAGCCCACCTGCCTGGCAAGTGTGAGATCTGATGGTGTGGGCGTCAGGGTCTCCACTTCCCAATGCTTTCTGTATTCCCTGGGCCACCATAATCATCACCCCACATCTTGGTGTGTTCTAGGGTAGGCACCTTATCAGACGAGTCAAATACCAATGGCCTCAACTTTTTTGAACAGAGAAAAATGATCCAATTGACACGAGAATGTGAAAACACTCTTAACTCAGAAGTAGATGTGGAAGTACCCAGAGGGACATCCTGGCTGGCCTGGGGACAGGTAGGAGAGGGCCTTCCAACCAGGGGAGTGGCTCAGCCTGGGCACTTTCATGCATTTGCCCCCCCTGAGTGTCCTTCTCTTTCTTAACTGGCAAGCGCAGGAGAGAAGAAAGGCCTGGTCTTACCCACAGGTCATTTCTATTGTTGTTTAGCCTTGCTGTCCTTTATCAGCTCCATGGGGCCTACTAGGTAAAGGCGTCTCTGTACAGTGTGAGTTTCCTCTTGCTTATTCCTATCACTGCTCAAGTGTGTCCTGTGGTGTTTATTTTTCCCCTACAATGAGTGCCTATAGCACTGTTCATTCTTGCTTTGTTAGCAGCCATTCAGCAAGTACTCTTCCTTCCTTCCCTCTCTCCCTCTCTTCCTTCTCTCTTTCTCTTCCCTCCCTTCTTCCTTCCCTCCCTCCCTTTCCCTCCTTCCTTCCTTCCTTCCTTCCTTCCTTCCTTCCTTCCTTCCTTCCTTTCTTCCTTCCTTCCTTCTCAGAGCTCTGTGTTAAGGAGCCTAACTCCTCTGATATCTACCTAAGAAAGTCAATTAAGGAAATTCCCTGACAGTAGAGGGTTAGTTAGGATTCTGTCATCTTGTCTTCAACTTAGAGAGCTCCATTAATTCTGCCAGAAAATACAACAGAAGTCAAAATAAATATTTCCTAAGTTATATTTGGAAAATATATTATACTACATTATATACTTATAGTATATTATGATGTTCTATTAAACCTTACTCCTACTTCCCTTTTCTGAACTCAGTTATAGGATAATAGTTTACTTTGGGGCATCAAATGACTCTGTGTTTCTCCCTGACTGAATTTTTGTTGTCACCTGCGCCCCAGCTCTGTCTCTGCCCCAACCCCCCTGCACTCATATCAGTGCTGAGAATTTCGGGCAATGGTGGGAAGTGCCTTGAGAATATGGGTAAGAATCCAAACCCATTCTGCTAATCTCAGGGTTTGGTGAAACTCTGCTCAGAAACTTTATGGCCAGTGGGAATTGATGGTTTATGTTTGCTCTTCAAATAGAGGAACCTTGGAGGTAGAAAAGGGCATTTTCTGTGGAGCTGCTGACTTCTGAAATCTTGAGGCCTCTTCCTTATCAGGCCCGTTTATTACGGGTTTCATAAATGTTTTATGAGGGACTGGTGAGGCTCTGCTGACTGGGGTGGTGGCAGCTGTCTCCACTTTCCACATTGTTGACAAGATCAAAGGACAGATTTACCACCTGATAAGATGGGGCAGATAAGATAGGGCAGATCCTGCGCTGACTTCTTGCCTTCATGCTCAGAGGCAAACAAAATTGGCTTAACCGGGAGCTTTCCCCTCCCTGGGCTCGAGGCCTTTGCCCGTTGCATCATTTATGGGGCCAACGGGACCTGCCCAGCAATTTCTGGCCCTCTGTACCAACAGCTAATTCTCCTTCTTGTCAACAGCCCTAGATGTTTTAAATATATATTTCCAAACTATAAAAATAGTTATGTATTTAATGATTTTAAAGATATAATGATTTTAAATATCTAAAAATATCTGAGGACTTCAATTCTTATTGTTTAGACAAATGACACTAATTTTAAAGTATGTGCAATGAAAAAAGGAAAAATGAGTGCCTGAAAGTAATTTATGGCCAAATAAATCATCTCTAGAACATTTATATTTTCAGGCAGAGAAACTGTATTGACTTTATTTCCAGCCATTGTTGACTTTTACTACAATTGCCTTAACAATCATTGGCAATACCCTTATAATTTGTCCCATTATTATCAGACATAGGAAACCTCCTTTTATCACAAGAAAGCTTTTTTTTTTTTTTTTTTAAGAGGCAAAGGGAAAGATTTGCTCCTGAGTTAAAAGAAATTTCTCCAGCTTTCCAGAAATGCCCTGCTCTGCTGGCACTGTGCTCTCCTGGCCCGCCTTGCTCTTCTCACTCCTGCCAGTATTTAGCCACATGGGTGGACCCAGAGGCATCTGACTATTTTGGGATTAACTTAGAAAAGTGCAGGCCAGTCTGACAGAGGCAGTGCAGGGTCCAGGCTCCTTACAACAGCCCCCAGAGCTTGCCTTCAGCAGCAGCTTGAGGGTTGCTTTTCAATCAACATTGTCCTAGAAAGGCTGTACACCAGGCACTGAGCCACGTGAGGAGAACTCTACCCACCTTGGCTGTGTTTCTGCCAGTCAGAGCTCCCTTCTTCCATCCTGGGGGTCCTCCCTGCACTGAGCTCCCTGAGTTTCCTCTCTGTGGCCCTCCCATGCCCCTTACCCTTTCAGCAAGGCAGGTGCCCTTCCTCTCCATTTATCTTCCTTTAAGATGAACCTGCTGCATGTCTCTTGGCCCCTGGAAAGTCTGTTGATGAAACAGTTCCTGTGTTAGTAAGAAGGCTGGCAGTGCTCTTGTTTATTATGCTCATCTCTCCTCCTTCCAAGTCACAATTTTGCAGAGAATGGAGTTGTAGCTGTGACATGTCAGACTCTGCTTGGGGACATGCCACGTGTTCCCACACCAGGTACAGCTCAGGACTCATAAAATGTGCTTGACTTTCTACCACCTCTTTGGCTTCATACTCTGGCACCTGGGTCTAGGTGCACAGGCATGAATAGTGGCAATCTGTGTTTAGAGAAATGGCCTTCCCCACCCAGGCAGGGGAGGAGGCTGGGGCTCCTTCTCCTAACTCACATTGGAAGACAACAGCACACTTTGCTCTGAAAGCCCTTCCAAGGGCTAGAATGGTGTGGTCCAAGGGCAGACCACCAAACCTGGGCAGGATTGGGCCAGGAGTGCTTTATAGAGGAAAAGCATTTGGAAGAAAATAAAATAGGGCACGTTGGTTTTTTAAAGAATCATGTGCAGTGATATATGCCTGAGTGGTAGATTCAATTAATAATCATGAACGACTCTTCATAAACCCATCATTTAAAATTAAACCCCAAATATTCTCCCAGGATCTCAGTTCCACTGCCTCAGTTCATATAGCAAAAGGAAGCCAAGATAGCTCTGCATACATCTCATCTCCTTGCCAGCAGGGCAAGACAGATAAGACTGTATATTTGCTTAAAATGCAGGTCTGAGATCTATAGCAAGCTGCAGCAGCCCAGGACTCTTCCTTTGCACCACCTCATTGTTCTGGAATAGGACACTGGTTTGCATCTTGGCAATGCCAGCCTGGTGCAATGAACAACCAGTCGGGAGGTAGGAGAGCACTTGTTAGTCTCCTGTCTCCCTGTAGTCTGCAACATGACCTTGGACAAGTCACTTACCTTAATGAAGTATAAAATCTTCGAGGGACAGCCCCATCACCAACTGGTACCCAGCCCTAATGCCAGTTTCAAAATACAGGCCTTCTTGGTTAGTATCTAGTTGTTTTGCTCAGTTCAGAGTTGGAACACACCAGGTCCCCGATAAGGGATTGCACTTCAGGTTGGCAAGAGAATGGCTCAAGCTCTCCCTGATGGTGCCACATGCCAGTCTGACTTGGGATTTCTGCAACCCACAAAGCCAATGGGCTACACTGACCACTTTCTGCTTTCCAGGCCATGCAACCTTCATTGCCACAACTTCATGAGTAGTGCTGTTGTTGGGAGTTGAGGTCGTGAGCACTGGAGTTGAGTGCCCTTGTAGTTTACTGGCCATGTGGCTGGAGCAACTCTTCTAGCCTCAGTTTCTGTATCTTATGATGATGATAATAATTCTCTCTTGTAGAGTTTGAGGGTCAATGTTGATGGAGAAAATATATATGTACATATTTTATATATTAAAATATATATATAAATAATTACTTAACAGTAGTATTCTTGGTACATAGTGATAATTGTTAGGTATAGCTATTATTGTGGTCACAGTCATAGCACATTGCAGTTTGCAAAGAGTTTCTATGACTACTACCCATTCTGTGATTTTTTTCAAGAAGACTTTTAGAGGAAGGAGGGAGCAAGTAATTCCATGGTGCAAACAAAGTGGTTGTGACTCAGAGGAATTGTGGAGAAGTCATAGAGCTAATTTCTTAAATGCTTTGAACTCCAAAACCAGGGCTGTCTCTAATTCCCAAGGGTTGTATCTTATTTGTTAAGGAGGTGATAAGTCTCATGTTTTGAAAGGATTTAGGTTCATGACCATAAGGGTGTTCGTCACACAGTGGTAGTAGGCTCTGTCACCAATCCAGGTACCCCAGGAAGTGCCACATCTATACACAGTGCAGCTGCTATGTGTCCTGTGGGGTTGAAAAGAAGACATCTGTACCTCAAGGTTTTTTTTTTTTTTTTTTTTTTTTTTTTTTTTTTTTTTTTTTTTTTTTTTTTTTGTGCAGGGTCTCACTATGCAGCTCGGACTTGTAGCAATCCTCCTGATTTCTGCCTCCCCAGTGCTGGCATTATAGGCATGTGCCACCATGCCTGGACTCAATCACCAGCTCAATGTGCCCGAGGGTGGGGCCAATGTGGCGCCAGGGATTGAACCCTGGCCTTTGAGCTTATTCTAAGCAAGCACTTAATCCACTGAGCTATACTGCTGGTCTGATTATTTTTCTTTCGTTTTTAAAATTTTTTTTTTACATCTTTGTCTTGTATGCTGCTGCTCCCTCTTGGGATTATGGTGCTGGCAAGTGAGAGGTTGACCCAGGTGGTAGTGCTGAGTTGGGGATTAAGAGCAGCACGGCTTCACTTAGGGGCTTCTCTGCATGGGGAAGCCCAGCATCTGTACAGAGCATAGTGCTCCCAGCCCTATGGATGCACAGATGGGCTCTTCAGAGAATGGTGTGTGGGGACTGAGCTCCAGCCCAGACTAGCAGGATCACAGAGTTCCACCCACTCCAGAAACAGCCGCCTGTTTCAGAACAGGACCATGGTAGCCTGGAGCACTGAGGCCTCTGAGGCTGAGCTATTTCCTAGGAGCATCCAAGTGATTCCAGGTGGCTTCAGGAGGTCCTGGGGCCTGGGGAGTTGGGGACTACAGCTACCTTTCCTACTGGGATCTGCCAAGTTCTCTAATGAGAGACCCCAGTCAATAGGGAATCTCTGAAAAACACCCCTATCTTTGCACCACAGCCATAGCTCTAACCATGTAAGTCTCCATCTAGGTAGAACACAGAAGGATTAAATATTTGGATTCTGTGTTCTACCTAGAGAAAAGCTTACACTGGTGACTACTTCAAGGGCGTTTGGGGGAAATTGCTGGATTGGTACATTTGAAAGGACTAGAGTGCCATATATGACAGCACTAGTCCTTTTCAGGAATGTTAAGCTCAGAACACACTGACCCTGAGGTCCCTCTCCTGTGGGCTCCTAGCAGGCTGGAAGCAAGAGGCAGTGTTTCTGGGAGGAAAGAGTAAGCTTCTCCCCACTCTTCTTGAACTCCAGAGTTTTTTGTTGTTTTACTTTCAAGGGCTCTGGAATGTGGCTCATTCAGGTAGTGGGAAGCTGGGAAGTTGGATAGCATAGGGTATGGGCAGCTGGTGCCCTTTCTTGGAGACAGATAGTCCACCAGAGGTTCCTTGCCCTGGGGAAGTAAACCCTCAGGAGGACAGGGTGGCTGCCAGTTGACAGGCAGCTGCAGGCAGTCCGCAGGTACCAGCTTCTTATGGCCTGGGCCTGGAGGCTGGGCCTGGAGGCTGGGCCTGGCTTTGGGTTGGGAGGGGGTGCTCAGAAAAGCCTCTTTTATTATCCATGGAATTGTTTCCGAAACATTATCAGCTCAGATTATTGGCCACAAATTTTCATCCGAAATCAGAGTAATAGGCTTTTACAGTGCAGTAAAAAGCATATTAGCTGGTCCTGGTGTTGTCTCGTCTCCCATTCACTCCACTGTTTTATCAATATTGCCATAATTTGACACTTGCGAGTAGAGGAAGATTGTAAAGTGTCCATAGATCCTGTAAACTGTACTAAATGAAGATTAGTATTACTCCTAAGTTTAAACCCTAGTAAAAGATAATTAAGTTGATGGGCATGGCTGTAAATCTCGCTTTTATCAAGTGCCTGCTTTCCTGCAAGCAGTCTCTAGCCTTATTTTACAGCTCTGCTAATGCCCTAGCGGGATCTGCATCTTGTGGGGGTGTCGTTCCTGCTGGTAAGGAGACAAGATGGGTCACTTGGGGGCTTGATCCATGAGGACCCTGGCCTCTCTGCCTTCTGCCATGAAGCTGGTGTGTATGGAGGGATTGCCTGGTGTCCTGAAACAGGTTCAGGCAGCCCAAGATGCCCCCAGCCTAGGCCCTGGCTTTCTTAAGGGGTGCTCTGGTCATCTGAAAGCAACATCTCTTTTGAGACCCCCTGTGGGACCTCTGCTTTCTGCTGAGATAGTCTCAGTTGAGGTTCCATAAAGTTGCTTCAGAGGAAAATGAAACTGGCAGACAAAATTCAACTGAAGCAACCAAGATGTAAGCATATTCTTAAAAGGCAGTCACAGTTGGTGACCCTTGGAAGGAGAGACCCCAGGATGAAGGCTGTGACTAAGCAGCCCTGTCTTACTTAGCAAAGGAGCCTTTGCTGCCTCTGATGAGGTGAGTGCTGGTGACACTTGTGCCAGCACTGAGCATTGGGGCACTCACCAGAGTCACCGCACTTCTGCTCCTTGAGAAGCATTACTGGGGCTTTCTTGCTAAGGATATGCAATGTGGGGCTTCCATCACCGCACCCCCCTTCCTGCAGGACTACCCTCCTTGGAGCCTTGGCCAGGGAGAGTTGCCCCTGGGCTGGGTACTGACTTCTGTCAGGCATAGAGCATGCAGAGGCCCAGTCTACTTGTCTACCCAAAGCCAGTTCCTCCTCCCTCCACTCACATCTCTCCAGGGCCATGGCAAGAAGTGGTGTCTGGAAGTGCTGGCATCCAGACATACAGCCAAAGGCCAGGCAGGAGAAGGTGGAATTGGGTGGGGGCCCTATGTCCCAGGCCTTCCCTAGAGCCTCACTTGGGCCTGATCTACTACCTGTCTTTGGCACTCCAGATATCCCTGGAGAGAGCTGGTAGTTCTCTGGGCACTGGGCTCTCCTGGGCCCTCCAGCATTTCAATTTGGCCTCAAGGTATTTATTTAGAAGTCTTCAAATCCCAGTTGAACACCCCCCATTATTTCCAGAACAGGTGGCCTGGGGCCAATGTTCTTTCCCAGACCAGCTCCCAACCTTGACTGTGACCTTGAATTGGGCCTGTAGGTTACTGGGTTCAGGGCCTTTGGGCTGGCTTGGTCAATGATGTCAAGCTCTGAGGCCACCTGGGTGAGCTGTGCTCTTTGGCTGTCCTTGACTAGAAACTGAAACATGGGGAACAAGGAAATAGTGCCACGGAGGAGTTGTGTTGGAGAGATGGGATTTGGCTACAGCAGATAAACACACATTCCCCCCCCCCCCATTTTATTGCTTGAAGCTGAGTGATATGGAATTAGCAGGCTGAAAGTTCAAATGATAAGCAACTTCTTAGGGCAGGAGGCTCAGCAGGGCTGGCGTGGGGGCTTGGTGGAGGGCCCCAGCTGAGTTCATCACCTTTTGAACCTTCGGACTGCTCAGCAGGTGCAGGACTGATTCTTGGCTCATCTCACCATGCCCAGCAGCAGTAGCAGGAACAGAGGAGGTGGCCTGCCAGGGAGGGCCATGGCCGTATCTCAGAGTATGAAGGTGGGGCTGTTTGCTCCTGATGAAAGGCAGACTGGGTCACCAGAGAGGAGAACCACAAATGTTAAGACCCTGTTGTATGCCAGGCTTTGGGATCCAGGGCCTTTCTGGGGCCCCAGGCTTGCCTTTGGGGAACCCAAAGAGGAGTTCAACAGTGGATCTGTGATTTGGGTCTCTCTGTATGGGAGTACTGGAGAAGAGCAACCCCAGAGTGTGTCATCGGGAGCATTCAAAATCACATGCTGTGCTTATTGAAGCTGCAAGCCTTGGCCCCTCCTGGGCCTGCTGAGATGGGGAAGCTCATTCTCTGGTCTTGGGTGCTGCCAGCTATGCCCTGAGATCTGACCCCAGTGCACATAGCTCAGAGCCCTACGGCAAGAAGTGAGCAATCCCATTTTCTCTGGTTCAGGATCCATTCACTTATGACTTCCTCCCAAGCACTCTCCAGGACTCCAGATTTTAACTGGGAGTGAGTCCCAGGCCTAGCCCTCCTGGGGCTCCTAGAAAATGGAGGAGATGGGCAAGTGGGGCTGGTGTGCAGTGCATAGTGACCAGGGAGCCCAGGGTCCACTCATGGCCAGCAGACCCTGATCTTGTAGCATGTGTACACACGCACGGCAGGGTCGGGCACCACGTACCTGCAGGGTCACTAGCTTGGTTCCAGACCTTGCGCTGCTTTGTCCCCTTGGCCTCACCTTGGAAAATTCTGCCCATGGAGGATTTAACATTGGATAAGATGTGTTTCTCTCTCCTGGGATACTTTAAACTGGAATCACTATAAACTGCCCTTGAATTACGTTCCTTAAAAGTATCACCTTTAATTCCCTTCCAGCAAGAAAAAGAGAGAAAGAAAGAAAGAAAGAAAGAAAGAAAGAAAGAAAGAAAGAAAGAAAGAAAGAAAGAAAGGAGAAAAGAAAGTAAGAAAGAAAAGAAGAAAGAGAGACAAAGAAAGAAAGAAAGAAAGAAAGAAAGAAAGAAAGAAAGAAAGAAAGAAAGAAAGAAAGAAAGAGGAAAACAACAGCAAACGGAAACCTCTGGTGTTGTAGCCCAAGCCAAGCCCTTAAAAGATGAGGCCAAGGCAGACCGTAAAATGTTCTTCATTGCTTAAGCTAATAAACCCAACTATCTTGAAGAGCAAACACCATATTGTTTTGCCAACTATTAGATTTTTACTACTTGCCAATAAAGTGAACACTTTATTCCTTTCAAATAATATTCTATTCATTGTTTCCTAAAGATTAGCAATTGAAAGAGATGTCAACAGTTTTCACTCTTTAAATTAAGTATAATAGGCTTTTATAGCACAGCATAAAGATATCACAGAGAAAAGCTGCAATCACAACGCTCGATTTTTCTTTTATCTGTTACTATAGCCCCAATCTGACACTTGCGAGCAGAGGGAGCTTGTAAACGGCCAGCGGACCCCATAAAGCCGGTGACACTTAGATTAGTGTGACAGCTCATTTTAGACACAGTAAAGTGATCATTTAATTAACTAATGGGGCTGTAACCATGAAGGTTTATCTAATTAGAGTTTTTCGCCTTGCCTCCCGGTAATTCTGACTGGTTGCTTATACATTAGCACCAGCCTATGCTCAGATGCGGCCAGGCTCTGCTTCTGCTCAAGGTGTTTCTGCAGTTAGATACTCCCTTCCTACAGAAGAGTAGGGTAGTTTACTAGAGCTCATTTGGACAGTTTTCTAGAAGCCACAAATGTTCCTTCTTTGGGTGTTTGATATACTGTCCATGTATATTTTAACAAAGTAGATGCCCATGATGGGGTGCGTGTGATAGTGGATGTAAGAGGAACTGTTTGCTGCTGCATAACTCTTCACTCTGCTGTGGGTAGACCCATTTCCCTGTCCACTGGCTGGCCAGGCCCACCTGCTCCAGAGAGAGTGCTTACAAAGAATCAGGGGCAGGAGGCTGTGCATAGCTCCAGATCCCTGGACTTCTCCAAGGGAGGACCTCATAGAGAAATGCCCCCTGTTTCTGGGGACTCACTCTCTGTGTCAGGGACAGGGAAGGCCAAGGAGTCCATGTCTTGGAGCCTGGGTCCACCCGGAGCAGCTCTCAGTCAGGTGGATCTGAGCTGCCTGGCAAGAAGGAGGCCAGAGGACGGGGGCGGTGGGGAGAGAGTGATGTGTGAGCTGGTGGATCTTTAAGTTCACCCTCCCTATAAATGCCTTCAAGCTTTTCCTTCTGGAATGACCATCACCCCTGAAGGTTTTTCAGACTCACTCCAAAAAACTTCTTCCAAAATTCATAAAGCTAGTTTTAAAATGCAGATAAGACACATACAACATAAAATGTGCCTTTTAAACCGCTGTTTCATGTGCAGTTAGTGGCATCAGGTATACATCCACATTATTGTGAAACCATCACCCCCATCCTTCTCTAGAGTTGATCTTGTAAAACTGAAACTCTGCCCATTCCCATTAATCATTAACTGCCCTCCCCCCAGCTCCTGGCAACCACCACCCTCCTCGCTGCCTGTGTAAGTCTGATCTCACGTAAGTGGAATCATACAGTCATGCTTCTTTTGTACCTGGCTTGCTTCACTTAGCATAACGTCTTTAAGGTCCACCTATGCTGTAGCATGCATCAGAATTTCCTTTAAAGGCCCAGTCATATTCCATCATGTACAGATACCACAGACTTTGTTCATTTGTCTATTGATAGGCACTTGTGTCCATTCCATCTTTTGGCTACTGTAATGGATGCTGTTAGAATACATGTGTATAGCTAAGTAATTCCTCCTTGTCTGGCAGGAATATGTTTCAAGACCCCTGGGATGGCTGAAACGCCAGATGGCACAAAACTCGGAATGGCACTTGAACATAAGGCACTGTGACGTGGCAGCAGTTGGCCTGGTAGCTAGCAGGTAGGCAGCTTATCCAGTGTGGATGCACTGAAGGAAGAGGCAACCATTCGCATTCTGAGGAGGACGCAGCGGTGTGTGCGCACCACCGTGCTGCTAGGGACGGCACACAATTTAGAACTTAGGGAGTGCTGAGTGCTAGAAGTTTTCATTTCATATTTTCAGACCACTTTGGACCACAGGTAGATGGAAACTGAAAAAATAGAAACTTTGCTAAGTGAAAACTTCTCATTGTGTGAGTTCTTATGACCATTTTGGGGATGTATGCCCAGAAGCAGCATTTCCGGATCGCATAGTACTCTTATATTTTTGAGGAATGGCTGTGTTATCCCAGTGCCCATACCATCTTACGATCCCACCAGCAATATGCAAGCGTTTAGATTTCCCCATACGTCTCATCAGCATTAGTTGTTTTCCACTCTGTTTTAAATAATTGCCATTGCAATGGCTGCCAAGTGGCCTCTCACCGCGGTTTTGATTTCCACTGGTAACTGGGTAATTTTAAAAGTCCAAGGTGCCAGGGAGCCCTGGGCTGAGAACCACTGAGTTAATGGCTGTCATTTCTGGAGCCTGCATTACGAGCCGGGTGCCATTCTAACACCCGATGCTTATTCACTCAGCTGCTCATCACGGTAACTTGGCGAGAAGGAGAAATATTTGCTTTCCTTGTGCACGTGAGAATTACCCGCACAAAGCTTTCTGAGCCCAGTGTGTAAGCACAGAGGAGCCCTCAAGCCTTGTTCTCTCCTCTTTGTGGTCCAAACCCTTCTCCCAATGCTCTCCTTGCTGTGCTTGACTTTGAGAGGAGAAAGCGTTAAGGACATTATGGGGAAAACAAGTCACCTTGGGTCCACATGCCTTGGAAACAATATCAAAATTCAATCTTTTACTTTCACCCTTGAGAGGTATATTTCTTTCACATCACATTTTTGGGAAGAAGGGTAAATAAAGAAGGAGTGCTTAATTCTAAATCATCATAGATATTTCCCTTTTAACTAAGATTGTTTTGTGGTAATTTATTCACACACAAACAAGCTTAAGGGTTTTCAAGAGGCAGGAGCAGCCCAGCACAGGGCCATGTGTGGGGCAATACTGCCATCTCGTGGAAAATAGGAACATGACGGCTCACACCAGTAGGAATTAATCCTAAAATTAGGAGTAGAACTTTCTATATGCAGGATTTAGATGTATTTCTGGTCAAGGGCAAGTGAAGAGTCATTCTCTATCTAAAGTATTCCATTCTTCTGGGAGACAAAAGCCAGAATCAGTTCTTGTAATGACAAAGGCCACTGCTGTACAGTGCTTGTTCCCTTTGTCATCTTTGCAGAAGTTGTGGGCACTGATGGGAGGGTAGTTACGACACATTTGCAACCCAAAGTCAGTGAGAAAATATCGGAGTTGGAAGGTGTACCTTAATTGTCCTCAGTTTTAGAAAGTCTCTGCTGGGCAGGTCCTTCCCTTCCCTCCCCTCTCCGGCACTCCCCTTTCCTCTTCCTCCTTCTTTGCCTCTCTCACCCTCCCTCCTCCTTCCTCCTAACTGCTTTATTGAGGTGCACCTTGCCTGCCACAGAATCACCCATTGAAAGTGTGCAGTAGAGTGCGGTTGAGTTACTGTAGCGGCCGAGTTGTGCAGCCACCATCACAAGCAACTTTCAGACCTTCTCAGCAACCCCCACGGAAATGCTGGCCGCCACCTCGACCCTTCCGTGTCTCCAAGGCCCTGCCTACCGCTCACCTGTTCTGTTCCATGGATCCACCTATGACGGACCTTACCCTGGATGGTGGGACCTCATGTGTCTGTCCGTGGGTGTACTCCAGTACCCCGGATGTTCACTGTGCACCTGCCGAGGGAGAGGCAAGCACAGCGCTGGGGTGATCGGGGCTGTGAGAGGAGAACGGGCCCAACAATGGACTTGGAGTCAGAAGCACGCTCCTTGTGGGTCCTGCTTTGCGCTTTGCGCTTGGAGTGCGTGCAGTAATGACATCCATCGGTGTTCTTTCCTGAAGGCAACGAGTACGAGGAATGGGGAGGACCGCAAGAGCCAATACAGGCATCTTCCAAAGATAAAGAAACAAAACATGTGGGATGGCAATGTATCTCTCTCAGTTCAGAAACAGTGACCAGCCCAAAGCTTTGATTCTGCAGGATTCACTGGGGCCCTGCCAGGCAGCCAGCGTTCTCTCCAGTGTTTCATGCTGTTTCCCTCTCTTCATGGATTTTTCCTACCATGGAGGGCAGGAAGACAACCCAGCATCCTTCTCTCTTCCCCCTGAGGAAAATAAACCCAAGCTCCTTCCTTTGTGGTTCTGGGTCATGCTCTGGGCTTCTGTCCCATTCATTTCCCATGCCTCAGAGCCTTGCACAATTATATTACTTCAGAAAGTAGAAGTAGCATAGGTTGTGTGCAAGTTGTGAATGTGTACAGAGGTCTGTTCCCAGTGTACACAGAAGCGCCCCATTCTGTTTCCTGCTGAAGCCTGAGAAGAATATATTTTCCAGACTGAAAGTCTTCTGCCAATGTCCTGTCTGATTTGGTTATTGGAGCAAAGCTATCACATCTAGTACATCTGCCTAGAATGGGGTAAGGTCTACTCTAGCCCTCAATGATCCTTCTGGTTTTTAAAGGGGGCTTTGCCTGCCTGACAAGCACAAGATCCTGAGACATCTGCTAGGAGAATATTAAAGCAATGTCTTATGACCATGCTCTATGAGCTGGTTTTCAGTCTGAATGGGCTCCGCTTGGGGAGGGCAGTGAAGATATCTGAATTGCTACCAGACTGAACTTGAGGACAGGGATTAGTTTTTAATCTGCAGTGCTTAGCTCCAGGTCTGTCATGCTGTACAAATTCAGCAAACATTTACTGTCTGAATGATATATACTGCTCAAAGCAATATGAGCCACTGTTGGAAATTATTCAACACTGTATAGCAGCTCAGAAAAGATGAGTCAAAATTGGTGTTCTGAGTGGCCTTACTGTAACCCAGTTCTCCTCTCTTTTATAGTTGTAGCTGAGTAACTAGGATGTGCTGGGGATACAATGTTCTGAGATAGGGAGAAACAGCCCCCAAGTCTGAGCTTTGTTCGTTTCTTCTCTTCCCTCAAGGCTTTAGTCCAGTGAGTCACATGAGCTGTATGACCTAGGCTTAGCAGTCTTCTTGGGTCCCTGAGCCACTGTGCAAGCAGGACACAGGCAGTTGAGACTGTGTCCACCTCAGACAGCTTTCTTGGACTGGATCACAACAGTCTCAGGCTCCTTTGTTCCTTGCTGCCTATCTGTAAGTAATAAGTCCATTTTGTTTAACTTGCTGTGCGTGGGGGTGTCTGTCTTACTGGACTCAGTAAGCTGGTGATGAGTGTACAGTGAGCCTTCTTCACAACCAGTGCTCTAGACCACAGAGAATTGTTCTCCAGGCAGTGGCTGAGGGTCCAGGACCCTTCCATCAAGTGTCTTGCCAACTTTCCATGTGCAGATTTGATGTTTTCTGCATAAAAGTACAGAGACCACAGAGACCCAAGCACAAAAAGGTGTCGTGACTGGCTGGGTGTGTCACTCCTGCTCACAGTTCATTGACTGGGATCTACTCACATGGCTAGACTCATGTCTAGCCAGGAGGATGCCTGGGAAACAGGATGTAGTTCTGGGAGCAAAAAGAAGGGCTTGGCAGACAACAGCGATAATTTCTAACTGGAGCAATAATTTCCAGCCAATAGCAAGGTGCCTAGGCTCAGAATCTGGAGAGGACTGCTTCCGGCTCTGGCTGGCACTTTCTTTCATGTTGTCACATGGAGAAGGACCGAGGGAGCCCAGGGGGATATGCATGGTACAACTGAGTAAACAAACCCCATCAGTGACTCTTGTTTTTACATAGAATAAGTTAGCTTTTGTTGTTTAAAGTGATTTTATGTCAGCTCAGAACAAGAAATTTGTGTGGAAAGATGATGGCACCTACAGGTGGCCTCTTAGCTCTCCACAGTGTCCCTTTATAGGGGCAGAAGTTATAGAAGTAGAATAGAACAGGAGCTGTTTTCTAAATGATAATGCTCTGTAGTGGAATAGCCTGAAGTCTGAGCAGCGTCCTCCCCTCCAAGAGCAGGAAACCAGCAGGTGAGCAGGTGGAGCTGTTGTGCACGCGAGGGGCTGGGTATCAGAGAAGAGGTCTTTCCAAGAGCCTGTGTGTGATGCCGCAGGTCCCAGGCCCAGCTGGGTGCCCTTGGGCATTTTCTTGGACTTGTGGGAGTGGGGAGAAGCTGGAAGGTACTTCTAAATCAGGCCTAGTGGGGCCCTGTGAGGGGAGTAACCTCGTTTGCTAGGCCATGACCTCTCCTGTAAGTGGAGACAGAAATGGCTGACAGGAACCCTCCTGCCCCGCACACCTTCAGACATTTCTGGAGCCCTGGCCCATACCCACTCCTGTACATGTACAGCCTCCAGCCTCTGACCCAGTCCATCTGTGTCTTCATCTGACTGGCAGGCCAGGACTTTGGTCTTCATGCTCAGATTCTAATACTGCAATGTACAACAAGCAGATTGGACTGGATACCCACTTCACAGTGATGCACAGAAGCCTCCATCACATCAGCGCTGGTTCTGCCTGCTTCTCAGTCAGTAGCGTACCCCACCCATACCTTCACAGCGCAGATGCTCTGACCTCTGCCTCTGCTCCTGGGCCCATGATGTTACTGCCTCCCTGGGATTTAGGAAATGCCTGGCTCCAGAGCAGGTCAAGTGAGTCAGTGATCCACGCTGATCACCTGTCATGAGCCCCAACATCCACATACACACTCTTAAGACATTTGGGTACAAAGACTTCTGGTGACTGGCGGCCACCTGGGCTTTGTTTTCAATATGATGCCTCAACTCAATACATTTTTATATAAGAAAAAAGTCTGAGTCCATGGAGAGTCAGACTGGATGGTTCAACCAGCAAGTACTTATTTTTGTTTGGGTGACTGAGGAAACCAATAGCAAGGTGCCTAGGCTCAGAATCCGGAGAGGACAGCTGCCGGGCTCTGGCTGGCACTTTCTTTCATGTCCTCACATGGAGAAGGACCAAGGGAGCCATGGGGGGGGGGGTGCACTCTAGAGGGAGATTTTAGTGGAAAGGATCTTAGATGTCCTCCAAGGGCTGTTGAAGGCTTGGGTTCAGTGGGCAGTGCTAGGGGTGGTGGTGGGACCTTTAAGAGGTGGGCGCAGCTGGAGGGCGTTAGGCCAGGGGCAGGTGCTCGGGAGGGAGAGTGGGTCCCGGCTCCTGCTTCCTCTCTCTTCTGCTTCTCAGCCACCATGAACTGTTTTTGTCCTCTCCTTGCTGCAGGCCTAGAGGCCACAGGACCAAGTGACCCTAGCTGAAACCTCTGAAGCTATGAGCCTAAATAAACCTTTCCTCTTCTTTTTGTGTCAGATATTGCTATGGCTTGTGTCTGCAGGTCCCCTCAAATCCTCCTGTGGTCTTGAGGGGCTGGCTTTTCCCAGCCAGCTAAATCTAGAGTTTGTGATTGGCTCATTGTCTATTGCTGGGATTAGTGGTGCAAGGGCTCCACTCGCCCTAGGGTGGGTAGTGGGCATACCATATAGAGGAGAAAAAGAAGTCTGCTCTTCCCCTTAGCTCTTTCGCTTTTGCTGCCTTCTGCTGCTACAAACTGGTGCCCTCTGCTGGACAACCCTGCTTTGGAGCCAACCAGTCGTAGACTGAACCTCTACAGCCTGTGAGCTACATAAACCATGAGGTGGGCACTTTCTGCGTATGGGACAAGCAGAATGGACTGGAGACCCACTCCACACTGATGCGCAGAAGGTCATCCACTCTCCACAGTGTCCCTTTATAGGGGCAGAAGTTGTGGAAGTAGGATAAAGCAGGAGCTGTTTTCTAAATAATAACACTTTTATTTTTTTATAATACCTTTTATTTTGGGTATGGTGTATTTGGTCTCAGCAACGAGAAAAATAATTAAAGCAGATAGTCTGTTACAGAAATGGAGAGGTGAGGAGTTGACCCTCTCCTAATTACAGAGGCCTCCATCCTCACGGCCTTGTCACCTCCCCAAAGCCACACGCCCCATCACTGGGAATTAGGGCTCAACTTGTGAATTTTTGAATTTCAGTCCATAACAGAAACAGAGATTTTTATCATTTTTCAATCCCGTTAGGCACAGAGGCCTGATTTCATGAGCCAGTAGTAACTGCAACAGCTCTTGTGCTGAACGTTTGTACTAGCGCATTCCTCTCTGATCTCAGAACACCTTCCAAGGAGATTCTGTGCCCTTTCTCTTTTGTGCAAGAGAACCTGGGGTCTGCAGGGGAGTGAGACCTCGACCCTGCTCTGAATCACCCGTCTGAGACCACGCACTTCTACCTGCCACTGCTGCTGAGGTGCTGGGCTTGCTTTTACTACCCCGGCCTGCCGGGGTTAGAGCTCACCCTTGTGCTGGCACCCTGGTCTAGGTCATGCTTGCTGGATTTGGGGCTCTTAAGAGGGCTTGCAGGGCGTGGTCCTCACTGTCTCTGCATCACTCATCCTCATCAGCTGGCATCTTTGCCTTTTCCTTCTTCATTCCCTAAGCAAAGTATTTTTCTACTTTTTTGGGGGGTAGGGTATTGAACTCAGGACCTCGTGCTTGCCAGGCAAGAGCTTGTTCTACTGAGCTATCTCCTCAGCTCCTATTTTCTACTTATAATGGATGTCATATATTGTAAACCCAGTGTGTTGCTAAACATGCCATGGATCTCCATCAGTTAGTTATCTGTTTCTTTTTTTACACTGCTGGTGCTTCTGTAACCATAACTATGTTCTCTGCCATAATCAAGGTCTTTCTTTTTGGCCCATGTCAGTCACACAGTCTCCTGTCCCTCCCAAAGTGTTTGCATTCACAGTCCTACACACCCCTATGTCAGCCACCTTCCCTATGCCATCCTGAGGAAGGCTGGGGGATGGGGTGGTGGCCCTTCACGGGCCAAGCCCAGGGCTGTCATCTACAATAATTTGTGGCATGCCAAGCCTCCAGCAAGTCCAGCACCACGTAGTCCTTGCTGTCTTCTCAAGCATATTATAATATTATACATCCTTTGGGCAGAACTGTTAGATAAAAGAACCCCTTCCTCCAGGTCATGTGTAAATTCCTGCCAGGGGCATGGCTTGCCACCAAATGTCAGTCCTGTGTCCTTTGTCAGCTTGGCTTTTGTGCAGTGCACAGATTATGCAGTTCTACAGATCAGCTACCCTTGGCCCCTGCCCTGAAAACACCTTGACCTTTCTACTTCCTAATGGTTACTACCTGGCTGGAGGAGCTGCAGGACCTGCAATGGAAGACTAGTTCCTTTTATTGAGGCTGCAGTGATTTAGAGTCTGACTTATATGTGCTTCAGCTCAGTTCACATGGGCATCTGGAGCTGGTCAATGTCCTCCCTCCAGTTTCACCCCTCTTGTCACACCTGCCGAGACCCGGCCATTGTAACTTTTGTTTGGCTCCTATCTGAGCTGGAATCTGTCTTTAAGGACAGAAGGAAGCATGGACTATAGAGACTTTGTTCAGCACTGCTTCTGCATGCTTGGCAACTCTGAGCCAAAGGGTCTCACCTTAATTCTCGTCAGTCCTTTGTAGGAGGCATCGTCAACCCCTGTTTACACATAAGTAAGTAGTCTCAGAAATCCTTACCAGCTTGCTCCAGGCCACAGGACCAGAATGCAACCCCAGAAATCCCAGTATCAGAGACCAACCCCTAAGTCCTACCCAACCACAGGGTGTTATGATCTGTTGATCCTGAGCCTCTCCAGAGGGACAGCCTCTGTCCTCAGGGATAGTTTGAGTAGGAAGTCTGAAATGCAAGGGAAGAAAGGCCCACTGTAACCATTCCCCTGTTCTCCTGACTGCAATCTAAATGCAGGTGACTGGGCAGCTTACTTAACTTCTCCCTGCTCTAGTGTGTTTGTCTGCTAAGTGGGATCAATAATGTGAAGAGGAAATATAAAAATCCGTGGCAAGAGCTGAATATCGGCACAGCGTAGAATAAGAAAGCAATAATTGCTGCTGCTCTTACTGCTTTATTAGCATAACCTGGCCATCGTTTCTAATGGAGATGGCTGATCCATCCAATGATGTGTGATGGAGTCATTGCCTCAAGTTAATAGCAAAGCCCCCGTTGCTGCCGCATGGCCCAAGATTTCAATTCCGCCAGGAATCCACATCATGTGGAAATGGTTCTTTCCCAGGAGGCCACAGTGTGGCTTCTGTCCTCAAAGCTGTGCTGCTCTGGATTCTCTCACACCGTGGTGGTCATAGAGAGACTGGGTTGCTGCTAGTGCTCTTGGGAAGGGGGACCATCAAACCACAGGGCTCCATCCTGGGGCTTGGGAAAATGATATTCACTAATATTCCTTAGCTAGGTCCATTTTCAAGCCTTAAGAACTGAGTAAAGAACCATTACCCCACGTCATTACTAGAGGACACCAAAACCCACCTCGTGATGCCACAGATCCCAGGCAGGGTTACTTGTTTTGTGCACTAGCAGAGCCACACACCAGGACATGGCTTTCTACCTAATGCAGCTAAAGGCCTGTAGCAGCGGGACTTCATTCTCATCCTTTAATTGTTAATATGCTTGCTATACTCTGCCACTAAGTGAAAGGATTGGGAAGCGTGTTAGGGAACAATTATTAATGACCAGTGATTAGTGACCAGTGACTAATGAGCACACATGGAATCCTGAGATAAGCACTTTTAATTCATCACTTCTAATGCTCAAGGCACCAAAAAAGGATGCAGCTAGACCACTATTTTGTTGTTTCCATCCTAAAACAAATTTCTTTTATAACAAAAAAGAATTGTATAAATGCACAGGAAAGTGGGGAGAGTAGAATAGATGCCCTTCTATCGAAAGTCCCTAGCTTTGTGCCATTATTGCCTCATCTACCTGTTTTTGGTGGAAGTAATTTAAGCCCTGGTCATCAGAGAAGTATCTTTGAAAGCAGGCTTTGCCACTTAATCATAATGCCTGACTGTAATGTGTGCAATTAAGCATGACTCTGTGCTATCATCCAACGCCCACGCACAGCTCCTGCAGGAGGTATCTTTAAAAATGCCATTTCCACCTCATCAGAAACAAAAACTACATGTTTTGGTATATAGGTCTTGCTCTATCTCGGTCTTAACCATCCAGCAGAAAAGTATAAAAATGAGGTATACAAGGTGGGGCCATAATAATAAGCTGAGCTGTAAATGGCTACAGTCAACAACTTCTTCAGATAACTCACTATTATTGTGGAATGCTAGACTGTGTTGGATTGTGTCGCCGAGTTCAGGCACCTAAATTGGTTTAATGACAATGGAGTGCTCATCTTTGACAGGTCTAGACAAAAAAAAAGGGATATACAAAAGGAAGAACCATGATGTGTGTGTATAAACAGTAGAGTTAGGATAAATATGCCGTGCTTCTGCATAATTCTATGAGAAGCAAGATTTGCACTGATAGTGGTTGGACAAGGTATTACGTCAGCTTCTAGTACTATGGACAACCACTAGGAAAATAACAAGGTAGAAAGTATTAATTATTGAATCTGTAATATAATTCAGGTATAAAAAATAAGATAAGTAAACAGGTACACTCTCTTAATTTACTGATAAGAGACATTTGCTATAATAATGTCTGTAAGTATAATATCATGTATGCACCTTGTACAATACCAAAACATTATGAAAACAGTTTTCAATGTATTAATTTATTGAATCTGTCCTGTTAAGGTGTCTTGAAACTATCTCATTGATATTTGTACTTCAATAAAAACATAAATAAATAAAAATAAAAATGCCATTTCTGCGTAATCACAATGCTATTCTCGTGATAAGCACAATTATCCATGATTCTCTAATATCATCCAGCATCTGATACAGAGTCACGTTTCTAGGTTGTCCTCCAAATATCTTTTACAATGATTTCTTCCCACTGTGATCCACATAAGAAGCACTCTTAACTGTGTTTCTTAGGTCTCTTTCCATTTAGGGCAGTTGTTGTCACACTTCGCCACCTCCTCCTCCTCCTCCTCCTCCTCCTCCTCCTCCTCCTCTTCTTCTTTTTCTTCTTCTTTTTTAAGATACTGATATCTTAAATTGTAGCTTCTTTTGTAGGGCTGGGGAGAACACAGAACCTTGTGCATCTCAGGTAAGTAAGTGGTCTCCCACTGAGCTACACACTCTGTCAGACACTCATGGTTTTGAAGGATCCTGTAAAACATGGAATGTTAGGCTATCAAATTGCTTTCTTTTTTTATTTGTGGGCAGCTCATCCTGCCCAGGGTATGGGACTGGTGCAGCATGTGGTGCCGGGGATTGAACTGTGGTCCCTGCACTTTGCCTAAGCTTGCTTAAGCAGGCTTTAAATCGCTGAGCTATCTTGCTGGCCCCGTTTTCTTTTTTGAGGAACTGAATTTCTGTTTTTCTCTTTTCAGTTTTTTTTAAACATTTTAACACATTAGCAGCATGTAGTGGCTACATTCCTCATGGAGAGCTGATATATGTACACAACACTTTTTAATTCTTTTAATGTTCTCCTCCCTTCCTCTTCTTCTCCCTCCATCTTGGTCCCCTTCCCATTTGCAAAAGCTCTACCTCCCTATTTTGCTGAATTTCTGATTTGATTATTTAACTTTTAAAAGTTGACACATAAGGGTACACACTAGTGGGTTACAGTGTGACCTTTCAATACACATATACACTGTGCAGTGGTCCCACATTTCACACTGGATAGCTGGCATACACATGGCCTCAGACACTTACATTTCTTTATGTTGGGAAACACTGGAGATCCTTAGAGTCACTTTGAAGTATACAATTGCTAGTTGTGTACTTCAGTCATCAGTCCCAGTCACCCCATAGTGCTAATTCCTCCTTTTCCACTGCACCACTGCACCTGCTGGCCATCTTCATTTGTCCCTCTTTCCACTCTTCCCTGCCTCTGGTAATCATTCTTCTACTTTCTTCTTTTATAAGACAAACTCTTTCAACTCGAGTCCTCCTGTGAGGCCCTGTGGAAATAACTCATCTCGTTGAAATCCTTTCTTTGCCTGCTTCTGGCATGTCAGCTCCCTGATGTTTCCTCTAGTTTGCTGGGAAGTCCGTCACAGTCTCATTGGTCCTTCCTTTCTTCCTCTACCTAATGTCCACACATCCCAGGGCCTGGTCCCTTGTGACTTTCTCTTCTCTAACTGCATTAGAAGATGTAACCCAATGCTATGGTTTTTTCTTCATTACCCCAGAATTCATTTTTTTCAGTCTTAAATACTGAGTCCAGACTTGGATGCCAAATTACCAGTTGAGCATTTTTGTGGTTTGGGGTTTTTGCAAAGTTAACAATACAATACAGGACACATTTTATAAGATTTATTTTATAATAAATCACCCGAATAATCATATGCAAAGAGTGCAGGAAATCTGTCCACACACTAAAGAAGAAAGAATTTAGCTGAGGGCCTCCATCCTAATGTCCTGTATGAGTCCAGCTAAAAACCTAGAATTCAAACAGTGTCTCCCACAAACCCAATTGGAGATCTAGAGCCCATGACAAAGTCTCACACAGGCTCACTTCATAGATCTGCACTGGAAAGACCCAAAGGTCAGTAGTAGAAATTAGAAAGTCTGTGCCAGTGGGATGAAGGATCTGTACTAGCAAGCTGAAGGATCTGCACAGGAGCTAGGAAACAATGTTCAAAGTAAAAACCAGGGCTTCCCTGGGAAGTGCCACAGCCATCCTCAGCAACAGTGAGGTTCCAAGCTCCTCCAGCAATGAAGAAGGCTGAGTGCCCATCAGGAGAGCCAACATGGCAAGCTTCTCCATGAGGCTGAGCAGGGCATCATTTTCCCCCTCTGGAGCCAGGAAGTGATATTTAAGATGAGGACCAGAGCTCCCCCAAAATGAACCATAGCCATTCTCACTGACAACAAGGTCCCAAGCTCCTCCTCCAACAAGAACAGCTAAGTTCATCAGGAAAGCCAGTGTGACAAGGTCACTCAGCAGAACAGCCCAGAACCAATGGCTTCTAACACTTCCAACAGCTTCTCCAAACAGCTTCCCTAACAGCCTCTCAATAGCTTCTCCAGCTCTGCCCCTTATGCTGCTGGCAACAACCCTCAGATGGGCCTCCCATACCCAGCACCACCCTAGCTCAGTTCAGCTGGCTATAACAAGCTGACCACCAGTGAAAAGTCTTCTACAAACATCTCCAGCTTAATATGAACAAAATAGAATTCAGTTCCACATTTCTCCAAACTTGTTTTCCATTTCAGTGTGCCTCATCTCTGTCTCTTGAAATTCACAAAACTGTGCAGATTAAAAAAAATATATATAGGAATAAGTTTTTGCTATTCCTTTTACCTTCTCTTTATGTTCAACCTGCCAGCAGATCCTGACTTCCCATCTTCAGTGTAGACCCTACGCCCAGTATCTAACCACCTGATGGCCAATGGTGCCAGCCAAGGCTCTTGCCTGGCACATGGCCTACCTGTTCTCTCTCTTCTCTGGCCCTCTGTCTTCCTAGGTCTACCCATTATACTGCCACTACACAATTCATTCAGGCCAGTCAATTGATTGCCACTCCTCTGCAGTCTAATACTTTCTATTTACATACCAGTACCAGGTTATCAGGGCTCTTCTTAAACCAATCTCTGGCTTTCTCCCACATTTCATTTATTACCACTCTTCTTTCTTAATCAGCACTGGGTTAATGTCACTGGCTTCTGTGCTATTGCTGGATATTCCATGTATGTCCTTGCCCTAGGGCCTTTTCATGTGCCTTCACCTCTGCCTAAAGTGCTTTGCCCCAAATAGTCACGTGGCCTGTATGCTTACAGTGTTCGGGACTCTGCCTACACTGGCTCCTCAAACAAGCCTCTGTAACCACCTTTTATTTGCATCCCTTCTTTTTATTTATTTTTTATTTTTGAAGCAGGGTCTCACATTGTAGCCAGGCTGGCCTTGAACTTGCACTGATCCTCCTCCCTCAGCCTCCTGAGTGCTGGGGTTACAGGTGTGCACCACTTCATCCAACTACCAGCTTTTCTATAGCAACATCCCTCTCCATGTTTTGTCCTTAAACCATGGTTTTTCTTCACAGTACCAATACATATTTACTTGCATCCTTATCGCCTGGCTTCCTCATTGGAATGTAAACTTCACAAACTCTGGCAGTTTGCTTAGTCACAGCTGCATAACCAGCATGTAGAATAGTATCTGGTATACAGCAAGGACCTCAATAAATATTAACTATATCAGTGAAGGACTTCTAGGCTCAAAATACCCAACAATATTGTTTTTGCTTTGATTATTTATTTGTTTGTTTGTTTGTTTAGTACAAGGTCTTGCAACACAGTTGAGACTTGTAGCGATCATCCTGAATAATTCCCCACCCCACCTCCACCCCCAGCCCCCTAACCCCCACCCCCGTGCTGGGATTACAGGCCTGTGCCACCACACCCAGTGCACCTGGGGTTCCAGAGTGGCATGGCATGCAGTATGGGGGACTGAACCCAGGTCCTTGTGTTTGCTAGACAGGTGCTTAAACTGCCAAGTTGTCTCCCCAGCCCATTTTTACTTTAAGAGAAGATGGGGGGGGGGGCAGAACTATAAGAATAGGCCTTTTTAGGCAAAGACAAAGTCAGCTTCACCACTTGCAGATAATGTCAACTTTATTAAAAGGGGAGAATTATTCAGCAACACTGAAGCAAATTCAGGTAACTGACTTTCTTATTTTATAACCTATGTGTTAGACTGGGGCAGGGGTAGGGGTGAATTCAAATTACATTTATTTTTAGCAATAAAACTTCATCGGTGAGTCTGCATGTGCCATGCTGTGTCACCAACAAGAGGCAAATCATCTGATGTCTGCTCCTGACAATGCAGCGCTTGCTCCCAGGGTTACAGAAAACCTCTATGTCTTCCCCAAGACTCATAAGCAAGCTGGAGTCTGACTCTTTGGAGCCATGTGAAAAACCAGTTCTTGGTAACTGTTAACTGTGTGGAGTTACTATTCATAGCAGTCACTGCTGAAGTTAAGTATTTCAGGAATTTTCAGGGGGTAATTTTTATATTCTGTCAATCCTTCCACTTCTGTTAGATACATTCTTTGACACGGAGCTTTCCTTCCCTAACTGGGCTATTTGATTACTACTCAGAAGTGCTATTCCTGCTAGAAAGGTGACAATGGCGTATTCTTTCCCTTTAATTACCAGTGTTTAGAAAAAAGGGTCAGCAAGATAGCTCAGCGTCTGAAGTGCCTGCTTAGGCAAGCTTAGGCAGCCAAGAGGGACCGAGGTTCAACCCTGGGCTCCACATTCTTTGTCAGCCTCACCCTCACAGTGGGCTGAGCTGGCCAAAAAAAAGAAAAAGAGAGATGTTGTGATAGCTGCCTCCTATACTGGTAAATGAGGCACTTGTTTTATATTTTGTTCTTCTTTAGTTTTCAGTCTCTCATTATTATGAACTTACAGGTTTTTCTATGTATTTTAATTAATAATAATCATTGTTCCTTTTGATCCTCCTGTTATGTCAACAGTGGCCACTGAGAGTCAAACTAGCTGTCATAAAGATTATTGCTTGATGAGTTGAACTTGATTTTTATTGAATTGAACAAGCTGGCAGCAAGCTAGGGGCTAGGAGGAGAGAGAAAATAATCCTGAGGGGGTCTGGGATGCAACCCTCCAGCAGGAGTTAGAATTCAGCTAACTCAGGATCTTCGGATCACACCAAATGATAGGACCACAAAATGGCCCAAAGGGACACACCGGGGAACAATGAGTGAGCGCAGGGAAGAGGGGGAACTCCCACATGGGGAGTGATTGTATGTGCAACCTCTGGTGGGCTGGAAACCCACATTTCCCACCAGGATCCAGGTAGAAAATGACCACTCTTATACAACCTTGATCTCTGACTTGGGCTCAGAACGTAGCATGTTTGTGAGATCAAAGGTCAGGAACAGGAGGGTCAGGTGAGAGTGGTAGGGAGGACGAAGTCTTACAATTAGTCTGAAAGTTGAATTTTTCAATATGAATTTTTAAGATGCAGTATAAACGGGTGGATAGTAAGTAGTTAATCAACATTCAAGGATGAAGTACTGACTTTTATTTAATAGTCAATAATGTTTTTTCTAGGTATGTCATAAAAGCATGAATCTGGTTAGGTGTGGCGGCACCTGCCTGTAATCTCAGCTACTTGGGAGGCTGAGGCAAGAAGACTGCAAGCTGAGGCCCAGCTTGAGGAATGTAGTAAGACTGTCCCGAAAATCAAAACTAAAAAAGGTTGAGCATGTAGCTCCACTGAGCTCCACTGCGTACAGTACATCTGGGGTAAATCCCCAGTAGAACTGAACTGAACAGAATCGAACCAAACCAAACTGATTCATGGGTCTAACAGAAGAACATGCTCTGAGGATGCTTCTTACCTGTCTGTGCTTCTGGAGGCTCAAATGATTCTTTTTTTTTCCTTTTCCTTTTCTTTTTTCTTGTGGCCCACCCTGGTGGCAGGGCTGGCGTGGCATGTGGTGCAGGGATCAAACCCTGGTCCCTGTGCTGCCTAAGCTTGCCTAAGCAGGCATGTTAGACTGTTGGGCTACCTTGCTGGCCCCTCCTGTGATTCTTTTATTCTTGGATATTTCCCTAAAGCTTCTTTCACTATCTTTCTCTAATGTTGGAAAAGGTTTCCTTATACCCAACTTGCAGTTCTGATGGTTCAATTTATAGTTTGTACTTTTTTATCTTTTTACTTTCAGATTTTCTTAATTCTTATGTTTAAGGGGTAACCTCTTACAGACAGCATATAGTTATTTCTTTTAAAATCAGTTATGACAATATAGATCTTTTCATTGGATAACCTTAATACCTTTACATTTATTATTATAATCATTAATGTTATTGGCTTTTTTTGGTTTAAATCTACCACTTTATTACATCTTAATTACAGATTATCCCTCTTCTATGTTCTTATCTTTTGTGTTTTTTCTAATTTTTCTTTAATTGTTCTCTATTTTTCTCATCTGTTAGCTTATTAGAATTTACTGTTTTTTTCATTCTAGGAATTATAACATATATCCTTGACTTAATAAGTTAGTAAGCCAGTTCTGTAAGTTACTTCTCAGACAATTTAAGGACTTAAGGACATTTTAGTTCATTTTCTCTTCCCATAGATATAATTATTGCTATGTAACTTCTCTTAATTACTTAAAGCTCTATAAGATATTAGTATCATTGTTTATTATGTGATAAATATTAATTTAAGTCTATTAAACTAATTCATGCAATTATATACACTTTCTAGGGTTCTTGGGTTTCTCCTGGATTCCCATGCTTCCAACTGAGATCATTTTCTCTCTGTTTAAAAAGTAGTCTTTAGTATGTGAATGCTGGCGACCAATTTTCTTAGGCTTTGTTGTCTGTAAATACTCTTCGCTTTTCAAAATTTAAGTTTTTGGTATTGGGCATCAAACTCAGGACCTTGCACTTGCCAGGCAGTTGCTGTGCCACTAAGTTATATGCTCGGCCCTTGTGGTTCGCTTTAGTTGGAGAATTAACCATTTTTCATTCAGCATCTTGAAACAATGATTTCATGTCTTTTGTTTTTAGTATTTCTGACAAAATTGGAGGTTGGTCTTATTGCTGCTCTTCTGAAATAAGACGCCCTGTCCCGCTGGTTTAAGATTGTGTTTTTAATGCGTTTGCTACAACGTGCCTAAGTTTGATTTATATTTGTCCTATGGGTGTCCCGTTCTTGAATTCATGGCTTGGTGTTTTTAATGTTTTAAGTACATCTTTAAGTATTGCTGTTTTCTGTTAATTTTCACTTCTCCTTTTGGGGTTCCACTTAGATATATTGTATGCATTTTAATTTTTTTTTGCTATGTTCAGTGTTTGTCTCATATTTTCTTCAGACTCGTCTCTGTTTTTTTCTCTGTGCCCCATTCTGGATAATTTTGCTGTTGTGTTATGCTTTAAAGACTAACCCACTGTAGAATCTACCCACTGACTTTAATTACACTTACTGTATTCATCCATTTGGTTTTAAAATTCTTTTCAGTTTGCTACTAAAGTTTCCCATTTGGTGATTTAATTCCTTGAACATCTTGATCCTGGTTTCTTAAAGATCTGCACCTGCTGACTGCTGTGGTTTGTGTCCATGTCCTGGCTGTGCGGCACCCGTGATTTGATTACTGCCTGCCTCAGCAACAGGCCTTCCCAGCGCAGGTCACGTGGGCCTACCCGGTACAGGCCATGTAGGCCTGTGCTCATTTCTCCTCTTCTCAGACACAGATTGCCTCCTTACAGTTTATATTTTAAAAGCTCATCATTTCAATGTAATGCATGTTCATTAAGAACAAATTTGAAACTCAGAGGTGTTCAACTATTGTCACTATAGCGCTCAACAGTGATGGTGGCCGTTTGTTACTTTTTAAGACAATTCAGTATCTCTAAGCCCAATTTGGGTCTGGGCAACAGGAATCTGGGTCTGGCACAAACACGGACCAAGCAGATGCGCCCCCACCCCAGGAGTTCGGGGAGGGAGAGGCATAGCTCACCCCACCCCCTACCACCCAGGAGTACCCTGTAGCAGTGGTGGCAGGAGCAGCAGCAATGACGCTGGAGGGTCCCGCAGTGGCAGCTGTCCTGGGGCTGATACCACACTGGTCCTGGATGTGAACTCTGCTGCCACTTAGGCCGCCTTTGTTCAGGTTGTTCATTGAGCCTTCCCTTTGATTTAGAGAGTCGCCTGTTGCCCCTCCAATGCATTCCTGTTCTGTGTCACATAACCAGAATACGTTTTTGTTGCTGGCAACTGCAAATCATGGCCAACACAGGGACTAAGCAGTTGAGAATCTAAGAGTGCAAGTGGCTGGTCCACTCTGCCGAACACTCAGCTGGGAGATGACTGTGTTTTGGACTTGGAAACCTGGAGTGATTCAGCCTCCTTGCTGGAAGTGTTGCAAGAGAAGGCTGAACATGCCTCAGTGTACTCATTAAATTGTGTGTAATTTTCCTGGAAAAGTAAAATAATAATTTAGGCCCCTAAGCAGGCTTGAAAGGGCTCATTAGGGAGAGAACAATGAGAAACAAATTAGGGAGGGACGAGTACTTGGATTTGATTGCCACAGATGGAGGCTGGGCTTGCATGTTGGCTTGCCCTGGCTGGCCTGGTGGGCTGGGAGCTGCGGCCTGGGCAGCCGGGGAGGAGGCAGTGGTGTCCACACCCCCGGGAAGGCCGTGGCCTGTGGGAGGGCTCCTGGGTCTTCTCCTCCATGTGTGTTGAGAGAGTGGGGCAGCCAGGCTCTGGCTGAGTTTGGTAGTGCCCCTCACCCTTCGCCACACTGACCACCCTGGCGTGTCTACCCCTCACCATGCTGAACTCAGTCTTTGCGGTCAGGAGGATGGGACAGCAGCAGCCTGGGACGTCCCTTCAGCGAGCCTGCTCGTCTGTCAGAACCTCATGTTCCAGGAAGCCAAGGCAAGTCCTTGCCTATCACACTGCGCACACAGTAGGTTTCAAAGAATGCTCCTTGGCCATGAGGTAATGAACTATTTTCTCTTTCTTTTTGCCAACTTTAACCCCCAGTCTGCCTTGTGTTTGGGCACTTGGATTTAGTGGAGAGGACCCATAGAGTATTATGCTTCTAACCCGAAGTTCTGGGGTTGGGACGGGAGGGAAAGAGGAGTTTGTAAGCAGAGCACTAAGATTGTTGTCTTTTTTCTTAGAAGGCTGGCCTGAGGCTCCCACATCCACACTGCCTGTAGTCCATCAGGCACCTGGAGGCTGACAATCCTATCAGGGCATCAGCTTGTCCTGTCACCCACAAGCATCTTTCCTTTATGTACTCTACAAGCAACTGGCGATATTTTCCTATTTGGACCTCAAGGTTGAGCAAAATTAGCTTGGGCTTGTCTCTCTCTTTCTTATCCAGGTACCTCCAGTGTTGAAAGAAAGCACGTATCAGCCATTGTTGGCCTTTTATCCAGTCTTCCGGCTTGTCCTCTTGGCCAGGTTGGTACTCACAGCTTAGATCAGAGCAAACAGCTGCATCAGTGAAAGCTGTTTGTGCCTTCCCATGACCCTCTTGCACCAGCTGGAGTCTTGTCTGTCACCATTTCTGGCCTTTAGTCTCCCTGCTCACAGCACTCTTAACCATGAGGCCTCCTTACTGTCTTGGGATACTCCACACCCTGGGGCCTCTGAACTTGCTTTCTCTTTGCTCAGAACACCATGCCCAGGCCATCTCACACCTCGTTTGTTCTTGTCATTCAGGTCTCCACATAAATGCCACCTTCTCTGTGCCCAGCCCCTTCCTCCAATCACTATTCATTTCCTAGTTTTATTTTCTATGCAATAATCTCTTTCCTTTAAATTATCTTATTCATTACTTTGTTTGCCTAGAACTATGTCTTATACAATGAAGGACTGAATGAGTAGCCAGTATTTTAGGTTCTGTAAGTATATTTGAAAAATACAAATGTAAATTTTTTATCTTATTGCAAAACATTTAGGTTCAAATACTATAGAACTTTAGTTTTGTTTTGTTTTTTTGTTTTTGTTTTTTTTTTTTTGCAGAACCAGAGATTGAACTCAGGCCCTTGTGCTTGCCAGGGAAGCACTTATTCCACTGAGCCATGTCCCCAGCCCCTAGAACTTTAACTTAATTTGCATTAACATATGGCAAGTTGAACTAGATCGTTATTAAATTTAGGACTGAACAAGTGAATGAACATTTGCATTCTGTGGCTTTGTGTGCCTCTTGGCCCCCTACTGGGTACACAGACCCCACAATCCTCTGAGTGTGAAGCAAGTGTGAAGCTCTGTTGGTTTCTCTCCTCCTTATGGAAGAGACAGAACTTCCCCAGTCACAGGACGTTCTTAAAGCCAGAAGAAGCAGAATCTCCCACTTTTCTCCTTGTGATTTCATAAGGAGGTTCAGCCATCTGACACAGGAGTAGAGTCGTGAACATTAGCATCCTGGGCCAGGCTCCCCTTGAGCACTGGGAGCTGCCGCTCTCCTCTCTGTGGGAGCACCTGAGGCTCAGTCTCCTCCCCCTACTCCCTGGGGAAGCCTGAAGGAGGCCCCAGGCCCCTCTGCCCCAGAAGATGTTCTCACCAACCCTCCATTCTCTGCACTGAACAATGGACCTTTGAGTCACTTTTAAGAAATTAAACCTTCTGAGGCAATTCCACCTTATATCTGGCAGCCTTTGGGCAATACTTCTTTCTCTGCACAGGAAATCTCTAAATATAGGTCATTAACATAATGCTAAATGGCATCAGATAGGGAAAATGTGCATGGTGGTGGTGCTGGTGGTGGTTGTGGAGGTGGTGGTGGTGGTGGTGGTGGGCAATCGCAACTTGAATCTTCAGTAAACTGGAAAATCTTCTTCTTTCAGTTATGTGAAATCTTCCTCACTTGTGGATTCCCTTATCCCCCTCTGAGGCAATTCTTCCATTTCCCAGTCAGCAGCTCCAACCCCTCAGTTCTGCTTGCGTGGCAGGGGCACTGATGACTCTTGTTCTGGGCAAGTTTTCAAAGATGTTAGTTGAGAATGAACTTCAAGGTTAGATTAAGTGTCTTCCTCTAGGATGAAAGGTATATTTGTTTCCTGATCAGTAAAACAAAGGTGAAGTCTCCACTCAGAGCAAAGAGCAGGTTTTTCTTCTAGCAGTCCCCTGAGAGGATTGGGAGTTTCTTAAGTACAGAGTCCTGAGCTATAACCCCATATACTTGTAGTACTCACACAAACTGGGCTGAGGTGAGGGACCCAGATGGAAATGCTTTTTGCTGTGTGGTAGAATTTCTTGTCTCTGGCCCAGAGGTTTCCTGTTGTCCTCCAGAAGCTATGAAACCAGTTTTTTTTTTTTTTTTTTTTTTTGACAGAACCAGGCATTGAACTCAGACCCTTGCGCTTGCCAGGGAAGTGCATATTCTACTGAGCCATCTCCCAGAAGCTATGAAACCATGTGAGGCTAACTTATTGGTGAAAATGTCAGCCCCTTCATAGATCTGGACACTTCTCTGATTTATAGCTGTGACAGTTTGATTATGTACCCCAGAAATTCATGTGCTGCAACCCTTGAGGAATTCTCAAGGTAGCACAATTGAGGGCAGAGCATCATAGGAAGTGCTTGGCTCATAGGATAGGACCCTCAGGAATGGATCAGTACCCTGTCATGGGAGGTTTCACTGTCCCAGGACTGGATTAGTTACCACAAAATTGTGTTGTGGTAGAATAATATGGTTCCTCGTGTTTTGTCTATTTTTCATGTACTCTCTTGTCTTGTTGCTTTCTGCCATGAGTAAAGTAGCCTAGGACCTTCATGTGTGGCCAGCTGGTCTCAGATTTCCCAGACTCTGAATCAGGGGCCATGATAAATCGTTTTTTAAAAATAAATTACTCTCAGGTAATGTTGCAGCCACAGAAAATAGACTAAGATGATACCTTATAACTTTAAACACACATTACTGCCATACTTTGTATATGAAGCTGGACAGAATTTTAGGTAATTGCTTCTCCCAGGCAAACTGGTCTGCACTCTCCTGCAAATGCCCATAGCTTCATGCTTGGCAGGTCACTGTCTGGGTGGCCTGCAACTAGGGATGTATCTCTGTTTTGTCCATCTAGACTACCACTGAATGTGACCCAGCTCACTGAGATCTCCACATTCAGCCTTGGTCATTTCCTCTCTACCTGCCAATCAGTAAGCCAGAAAGTACCCAGGAACAGTGGTTAATGAGAATGAATCCAGTGACATACCCAGAAGTCCCAGAGCATGAAGCAGGCTGGCTGAGGCTTGCACCTATTGTCTCCAGGACAAAACATCTACTCTAGCCCCAAACAGAGATGAGGGGGCCTCTTTGCCTGAAAATAATAAGCCCTAGGTGCCAAGAACAGGAGGTCTGATAGCCAGGCCACATTTAGTTAAATTCCAGGCTTCCCCTTTGGCAGGATACACAGAGTGACAGTGACCCAGAAATGAGCCCGCAGAAGTAAACTGCGGCCCATCTCTGAATCAGCATTTGGCAGCCTTTTATTTCCCTTCTCATCATGTTCTACTCTGTGATGCTATCAACAGAAGGAGAACTGATAAGGATTTTGATTTTAAAAAAATTGTTGTTAACTTTAACTCACACAGATGGAGCATCAGGCAGGGGTGGTAGTGGTGGACTTTGGGTCTAGAGCCAGAAGTTCCTGGATGTGAGTCGAAGCTCTGCTACTTGTAAACAGAGGAGGTTCCATTTTTTCTCCTGAGCAAAAGGAGATCATAGAATTACATTGGTCCTGGAGGTCCACTGTGGCCATGGCCAGGAGGGAGGACACTGTGAAGACACTCGGGCAGTTGTCCGGTCAGCCCAGGGGACACAGAGGAGACAGAGGGAGGGTACCAGAAAGAGGTCCCTTCCCTGAAACTCTTTCCCTGAAGGGGAGCCTCACTGGTAGCTGCTAGGACAGCAGCCGTGCTCCTTGGCTGAGTCACGATAACACCAATAGCAACATCCATGATCTAACAAGTGTGCCTGACATGCCAGCACGGCCAGCACTCGCTGGGCTGATGCATTTGAACAGCAGCCCTGGGCGGTGGCCTTAGCCCCTAGCAGGATGCCTCTTCTGCCATAGTAGGTAGTCTCTCCACTCCTGCAGACAGGAATGAGCTAATCCTGTCTCCTTCCACGGATTAATGGAGGTCAAAGCCTGCACACCTGTGGAGTGTTCGGCACACACTGGGGAGAAGACAAGAGTGCTTTACACACTCTCCCATTTAATACAAACCCGGAAATGGTGTGCACAGTGTGTTGTTGTTCTCAGTTTACTCATGGAGACCCCCGGAATTGGAGATCCCTGTCATGGTGGACAGGACTAACAAGTTCTGGACTCTGGCCTGCCTGCCTGGACTCAGATCTGTTCTCCCTGTGAGCTCTGGAAAAAATCTCAGAATGGACCTGGAGATGAAATACCTCTGCTTTCCTAGGTATGTGCACTGTGTACCTTTACACTAATCAACATTTGAAAAAGAAAAGAGCAGAGCAGGCACAGGCTGGCTGCTGCATTTGAAGCTAAAGGCCACGATCATAATGTAATGCTATTTTTCTAGCCTTTGTCTAGGATGCATATTAACAGCCATATTCTGTCTGTTTCTTTGAGAAAAAATGTTTCTCTTTTTTGGCATACATATTGTGATACATACTAATTATATTCATATGCATTGGTGTATACTACATTCTAGTCACTTTTACTGCCCCTTCTCGTGTGAGATGCACATACTATGAATGGGGCTGCTGAATGTCTGGGTCACAGTGTCATCATGTCCTGTGTCCTTTTGGGCTAAGTTCCATAGCAGCCAGCCCTGGGTTTGAGGACAGCACCCCCTGGGAGTGACATTACTGCTTCTCCTTGGTAGAAGGCTGACAGTTGTAAAATATTACACCTTAGGGTACAGATCCATATTGCACCAGCCTCTGATCTACCCTTGAAATGATAACACACCTAAAGCAGTAACTTACAGGTTCAGGAACAAGCCAGAAATTCAATTTGTGTCCCTTGGTATTCCTGTTGCCCTCATACACCCACAGATCAATAAAAGAAGTCTGGGGTCAGAAATCACAGTCAATACATAGCATTCTGAAGCAGGAAGCCAAGTTGCCAGGATCTAGTGTTTATGTGAATTTGCCCAGTCTGATAAAAATACATTAGAACAATTTTTATGGCTCTAGCTGGCTCCCAAGTGCTGTGTTAGCCTTCCTTACATTTACTGACATTTTAGCCTGCTTCCACCTTACCTCTTCTGTGAGTTCTCACATATCAAGCAAGAGACCACATAAACATTAGTCACTTTGCTGTGAGACTGGCTGTGACCATGTTTCTCACTTAGAGCTGGGTTGGTGTTTGGGACTATCACATGACCTTCTCTTTTACTTCATTCCTAAGGATGTCACCACCTCCCTGCTGTATTCCTCCATTTCCCTGTGACATAAAGAAGGGGCAGTCAGCCCCACCTTGACCCTCAGCAGGGTTCCTGGGACAGAAAAGGCCCTCACTCTGTTCTCATGACCAAGAGGAGGAAAGAAACAGGAGGATGGATCCGTGCCTTGTCTTCTTGCACTCTTTTTGGGGAAAGTTTGATGTACCTGTATTTTTGTACATTTACCTTGCTGGAATTAAACACCTGAGACTAGGTGGCTTCAAAAGAGAACTGGTCACATTTCTGGAGGTCAGGAAGTCTAAGATCAAGGTCAGGAAAGTCAGTTTTTAGTGAGGGTTCATTTTCTGTTTCATACATAACACTTTCTGGCTGTGTCCTCACATGTTGAAGGGATAAAGAAATTCTCTTGGGCATTTTGTACAAGTACACTGATGTGGTTTAGATTTAGAATATCCCCCTAAAGCCTTGTGTGTATGGAAGGTGACAGGATGGGGTCACTATATTCATTAGTGGATTTGTCCACTGATAAATCTGTAGCTTAATGTGCTGATAGGAAGTGGGAACCATTAGGAAAAGGCGGGTCACTGGGGATGTGATTGGGAAGGGCTTCTCCCCAGTTCCTCCCTTCTCTCACTGCTTCCTGGCTGCCATTACCTCAGCAGCTGTCCTCTGTGAGAACTTTCCCCATGCCATTCCTGCTTTTGAGCCAGCTGACCCTGGAGTGAATCCTATAAAAACTGTGAAGCAAAATTAATTTGTTCTTTAAGTTGTGGATGTCAGATATTTTGTCCTAGCAATGAGAAAGTGACTAAGCCCGGCACTAATCCCATGCATGAGATCTCTGCTCCCACGTCCTAATCACCCTCAAAGGCCAACCTCCCATCATGATCACTTTGGGAGTGACATTTCAGCATATGAAATTTGAGGTAATGCAGGTCTTCAGACCTAGCAACCTGGATGTGGAAAAACTTTTCTGACAGGTTAAATTCTGAGAGTGCTAATGTTTTATGAAGCGAAAAGCCCAGATCACCTTTGAGTTCAGTGAAAGATCCCAGGAACCCAGGAGACATAGGATGCCAGCTCCAGGGCTGTGTTTTTGCTGCCAGGTGCTGCCACTTCCCAGTTGGGAGGGGAGGGGCAACACGTTTCTCTGTGTGCCTGGCTGCTGTGATTTCCACAGAGCCAGTGAGGTCAGTTCACCACCCGCTGAGGAGTTCCCGTTACACAGTCTATGCTGGGTCACCTCAGAGCCCTGGCTTCCCATTCTTAGCACCCAGATATGATTGTCTTCGTCCTGGGCACATATTTCTCATTTATGTGTTCAACAAATGTTTACTCTGTGGTAGATAGTAAAGCTTCACCAGCAGCTAAGCAATCTTCTCTCCCTCACAGAGCTTGCTGACCATGTTGTTTGCAGTCAAAAGATCAGAGTTCACTTAAATGACACGCAGTCCAAGCCAAAATGATAAGGGAGAGGAAAGTCAGCAGAGCCAAGCTCCTCAAAGGAGGCCATGGGGCAAGCAGGATTCAAGGACTTCTCCTTGTGTGCTAGCAAGGAAAACTTCAGAAGATCAGCATGAAGGGCCCATGTGGCAGACATTAGAGAGAGACCCAAATTGGTCACACCAAATCTGATTTCTCTGCTTTCTATCAGGATGCCTTTAGTGCTTTGTCTTCTTGTCTAAAATATGACATGATCATTATGGCTGCCAAATAGTGTTGAACATTTGATGAATTACAATAATTGTCCCTTATCCCTGGGTGACACCTTGTAAGACCCCTAATGACTGCCTGAAATGCTTATGGTCGTTTAACTTATATTTAAGGCATAGTAAAAGATTAAGGACAAAAACTGATAATACAATAAAACAATGTGCTGTAATAATACACTACATGTATATGACAGTTAAGGCTGCTTTACAACTTGATTGGCTTGGGAGCTGCCCAGGGAATTAGTAAAGCTCACTTCTGCGTCTGGGTAGGTCTTGGAGGGTGAGCCTGAAGACTACATAGTTCCTTACCTGACGTCTTTGGTGATGTGCCCCTGCTGTGGTACCCAGATACTGTGAAGCAAGCAGCTGCATAATTCTGCCACAATGTTCATCTTGGAGCCAGCTCAGTATAGACTGAACCCTCAGAAACCATACACATCAGTCATATTCCCACTGCTGGGGCAAAAGACTGTAATTTCAAGGAGAGGTTTATTTGGGCTCACAGTTTTGGTGAGTTAGGTCTGCAGTTGCAGGTGAACAGCACAGCAGAGAAAAGATGCTCACATCTTTTTAAATATTTAAAAAATATTTTTTAAAAACATCTTTGTAGACCACATCCCTGGTGACTCATCCCTACATCCAAGGACCCCTCCTAATAGCACATGAACTACTGAACTCAGGGATGGATGCATGCACTGATGGCTGTAGCAACCTCATTATCCAGTCACCTTCCAAACACAAGAGACTTCTGGGGGACACTTTAAATCTGAGTCACACACTGTGAGTCAAATGAAATCTCTTCTCTTTTAATAAAAACCTGGCCAATACATCATGAATGTTGTCTCTTTCTCTTAAAGAGTCAAAGCAGATGTTAATATTTTGGAATTGCCATGAACTATGGTAACTGAAACTATAACTTGGACTGCTATAATAAGGTCACTACCAGATAGTATTCCTCCAGTGGATTGGGCAAGCATGCAGGCTTGGGAGGCAATGTCATTGAAGAAGGTAGGAAACGTGCAGTAGCTGGAATCTAGGACAGGACTGTTTCTGTAAAATGATGCAGGAGTCAGTATATCCTTTTGAGAGCTATGGTTTTTAGAAAAAATAACACTGATTTAAGGAAAGTTATATGTTAATATCTGGGTTTTAATTCTAGACATGGAAATGAAAACAAACATGTTGGTGTTTTATGTGGTGGGCACAAACAAGCTCATTTTCTAACCCATAGAAATGTATATTCTCCACATGCAAAAGAAAAACCTATTCCAAATCACTGTCTTCTGTCCTGTGGAGGCTTTCCTGGGCCATCCTATGGCTGGTATAGTTTAGCTTTCATAAAACAGTAAAAGACCCTACACTTTATAGATCATTGTCAGTCCAAAGAGTGGATTTGATGCCTTCTGTGGTTTGTAGTCTTCCCACTTTCTGGGGTGTTTGCAGTGTTTCAGAGGACAGTAACTCTGAACATGGCCCATAGTCCTTCCAGTTCCAAGAATATTCACAGAGCAGCCACCTTTCTCCTTTCCCCACTCTGCTATGCCAAGGAGGTAACACTGTGCTTCTCAGAGGGACTTTTCTGGACAAGTGAACACCAACACCTCTGACCCATGGGGTCAGCTGCAGATGGAGGTGAAAGCCAGTTAGGCAGCTTTGATTAAACAGACGTAGAGGAGCAACTGGATGTCTTTCTGCTAGCTCTTCCTGCACTATTTCTGAAACTGGCAAACACAAAAACACAGCATGTAATGTTCAAATCTGTGTCTTCGTTGTTAGATCAAGTCTGGGAAACTGACAGATGAAAGTGCTATTTTGAGATGCAAGATCAGTCTGAGGAGAAGAGGCTGTACTGGAACAGCCCAGGCTTGGATCCTGAGTGTCGCTTCTCTGTTGACCAACCAGACTTGTCCCAGGCAAGAGAGCAGCACAGCAGCACCTGAAATGTCCTGCTTTGCTCCACATGCCTGCAGCACTCTTGGAAGAACTGCTGCTCTACCAAGTGCCAGGCATGCATGCCTGAGCTCTGGGACAGATGAAAGCTGATGCTAACTATTTATGTGGGTGGGAGAGGTGAAGCCTGGGGTACTTTAGACTACTGATCAAAGAGCTTAGGCTTGGGTCCAGCATTAATATCAGTGCCCACAGGCAACTACAGCCAGGAGTCCTCCAGGCTTCTCCGTGTTGAGTTCAGAGCAGGTGGGATCCGTGGAGAGCATTTCCCTCCAGAGCTCATGGAGTGAGCTCTTGAAGCTCTTTCATGTGTAGTGGATAAAGATGGTTTTATGCCATGTCAGCAAAGGGCAAGAGGAAACTAAAATGTTCAGAATGTCCATGCTTCAAGGCCTCCTAGGATTGAGATTTTCTTCCATTTAAGCCAGCTAATAAACTTGGCACACTAAACTAAATGGCTCTATTATTCTGTGAAGTCACTACCTGTACTTAGTGACAATGTTAAGATGCCGAGGATGAGCCCAAGCTGCTAGGGTGACAGCCTCAGGTAATTTTGGAAGTTCTTTCTTGTGCAGTGACTCAGGGCTCTTGATGACAGAAAGGCTTTTTAAAAGTTTCCAGCTGAGTCCTTCTCATCCTGTTTTCATTTATTTTCTGCATTGGCAGATGTATAAAACAGGGCCAGTTGCCTCTTGGTGTTAAAAAAGATAACCTCAGTGTGGTTTTTGAGGGAGTACCCAGGTTGTAAATAGGTCTTTCATCATAGATACCGAATAATGAATGTTATTCAGTGCTAAAATGATGGCAATTCTTCACTTGTCAGGTGAAAAGGGCACAGAAAAGAAGGGTTTAAAAATAGTAATGGCTCACACTGTGTGATGTGATGGCTGGGATCCTCGGGCCACTGTCTGGCAGCAAGGACATGAGGATGTGTCTAACTTTCAGAGAAGCTCCTGCTAGGGGTCCTTGGTCAGGAGCACACTCTACTAGGGTGGAGGGACCAGGAGGCGCTTCTCCCTGGGACCACGACCTCAGGGCAAGGCCTTGCTCCCTCCCTTCTCTTTGGGACCTCAGCCTGAGGTCCATCCCTGCTCGGTTTCTCCTATACCAAAGACATACGGAAAGAGCTTCTGCACACTGTCACCTACATGTCTGAGAAACAAAAGGATCAAAATCTGTGCAGAAGGTTCTGGAATTCCACAATTCCAGAGGGGTTTATTTTGGGTAAAAGTTATTCAAGAGAGAAGAGGTCCATGACTGTACAAACTGACATTGTCAGGTGCAAGTCAACACTCCATGGGGTCAGAAACTGTAAGTTGTACAAAGTAAACCAAACTGACACCATGCACATCTCACTCTTGCTTCATTAAAGTTCAGGGAAGAACAGGTGGCTTCTGATTCTGTTGTAGGCCAGGTAAAACTGCCCTAACTCCTTTCAGATAAACTCACATCTTTTTTTTTTTTTTTTTTTTTTTTTTTTGGTGGAACAGGGCATTGAATTCAGGCCCCTTGTGGCTTGCCAGGGAAGCTCTTACTCTACTGAGCCATCTCCCTGGCCCCTAAAGTCACATCTTTAATACCACTGGAGTTCTCTTCCAGAAAAGCTTTCTTTTTGTCTCTAGAGCCAGGAAGTTTCCAGGGAAAGAAGTTTTCTCCTTGGAGCAGAAGACTATGACCTGCAATATACTGGTAACATGGATCTCATGTTTGAATAAAGTACAACACAGACAGCCACACTTCAGTCTTCTCCAATGTCCCACCCGAGCCGATGAGTCTCCACCACCAACCACCATGGGCAGCTGGAGCAAGCCCTTTGTCATCTGGCTTCTGTAGCAGCTGGCACTACCACCAATAAGCAGAACCCCAAATGACAGACGTATGAATATCTTCAAAGAAGCTTTCTGAATTTCTTTTAAAAATTGAGGCCCTGCAATCTGCTTATATTATGCAGCATGGCTTTCATTGTCTTCCTGTGCTGCAAACTACATTTGGATGAAAAGAAAATTGTGCTGTAAAGCTTTGCATTCTTCCATGTGATAGCTGGCAGCTAACATAAATGGTTATTGAGTGAAGCTATCAGAGCTGAGATGATGATGAGGTTTAATATTGTTAAAATGACAACACTCTCCAAATTGATCTATAGATTCCAAATTCCATCTGGCTCTTCCTGTAGGAATTGATGGTTTGACTAACATTCAGATGGGACCCCAGAATAGCCAGAACAATCTTGAAGAACAAAGACTTATATTTACTGAATTTCAAAGCTTTCTCTTAGGCATCAATAAACAAAACAATGCAGCACTGGCATATAAAAGACATATCAATGCATTCACATTGAGAGTCCAGAAATAAACCCTTAAATTGATGGCCAACTAATACTTTAAAAAGATGTCAAGATAAGCCAGTGGGTGAAAGAACAAGCTTTCAACAAATGGTGGTGAAACAACTGGACACCCACAAGCAAAAGAATGAGGGTAAATCCCTACCCCAGAGTGTACAAAACTTAACTCAAAATATATCATAGACCTAAAGGCTCAAGATAAAACTCCTAGGGAATGTACAAGAGTAAGTCTTTATGATACTATCAGAAAATAGTTCCTTAAATATGACACTAAAAGCAAAAATGAGAAAATAATTAAATCTGATTTTATACAAATGAAAACTCAACCCACAGACTCAGAAAAAAGAATTTGCAAACCACTTATCTCATGAAGGACTTGTTTCTAGAGGTGAAGAAGTTTTATGCCTTGTAATGGTTAATTTTGAACATCAGCTTGGCTAGACTGAGCAGTGCCTAGAGGTCTGAGGAAGCACAGTGTATGTCAGCACATTTCCAAGAAGACTGGCGTGTGGCTCAGTGAACTGAAGGAGGAAGACCTGCTTCGATGTGGATGATCAACTGGGGCCCCTGGTGAACCAGAAAAACAGAAGGAAGGGGCCATTCACTTCCTTCCCAGAAGGTTTTCTTTCTGCTGCTGTTGTTCATGGGCATCAGACTCTAGCTTCTTCAGTCTTTGAATACAGACTTCCACTAGCTTGGTATTATCCTACTATATCACTAAGAGGACTTCTAATCTATTCATCTGTTGCATTACATTTTAATAACAATAAGTCCTATAATCATTCATTATACATATATAGAAGACATCTTTTAAAAAGGTTATGTGTTAGTGTGTTGTACATAATCTAAAGGTATTTAATGATGAGCTGTTGAGATAGATAGTGTTTTTCTGTTATTCCTTTCATTAATCAATACAATCAACTGGCTCTGGGGACCTTTTTTAAGTCGTGCCACAGAAGTTTCCTGATTTTCTCAGGATCAGAACACTTGGCAAAAATGGGTAAAGACTGATGCTTGACAAAGATTATACTTTATTATCCATCCTCTTTCATGAGGCTAAAAATAATCCTGAGTTATTTGAAGAATTTCTCCTAAATCCCTGATTTCTTCTAAATTTTTATTTCTTATTTCATGTAATGCTGATTCTCAGAAATTTCTGTGGCTTTCTCATTACTGCTGTCATTTCAGGTATCTGGTCCGTGCGGGATTACTGTATCCTGGAATGATGCTGTTGGACTCCCATACTACACCGAGGCTCTTCTCTGTCTCGTCAAGACCAGCCTCCACATTTGCCCTCAATTGTTGTTCACTCTAAGACTCAGAGCTGACTGCTGTTCCTGAAGGATGTGTCTTTACTGTCTGGTCTCTTGGTTTGCTGCAACCCATATCTTGATTCTTCACTTGGTTCTTGATGTTTTCTCTTCCCTATTTCTATTCCTCTTGAAAGTTGTGGTTTCATAAAACATAAAAATATGTTTCTGCATTTCACAGTCTTGTTCTTTCAGCACGAGTTTTACATGAGCAGGGGCCTTTCATTGTACAGCTCCTTTGCTGATCCCTGTTATTGGGAACCAACTGCCAAAACACTTCTGAAATGATTGCTTAAAGGGCATCCCAATATTTCTGCTGTTTAATGCAGAATACTAAGAGCTGGTGAGGATGTGGGGAGATTGGAATCCTCACACTTTGCAGATAGAGATGCAAAACGGTGCACCCACTGGGCAAGCTGTTGGCAGGTCTTCAAAATGTTAACAACATTACCCTTTGATGTTAAGCCTGGAGATCTGGTCAGTGTTTTTTCCTGTACCCCCAGGGATGCAAAGCCAGACAGATGCAATAGGTGACACAACTATTTCCATGAAAGCAGAGGAGGTGCCAAGAGGACAGTTTCTTAGGATTTACAGGGGCTGGTCACCAATCTTCCTCCCTTTGAAGTTTATTACTATCTTTCTTCCCCTCCCTTCAACATTGTTGAAAGAAAATTACAAGAAATTTAGTTTTGCACAGTTGAAGTAGCTTTTATTTGCAGTTATAGGATTGGACATCAGCCTAGGTAAGAAGTAATTTAGAGAGCTCCACTACACTATCTAAACAGGTTATGTTTATATCCAGAAAAAATTGCAGCTTTGCCTGTCTTCTTTGAATATGGTTTGAACAATTGGTCACTTTTGATTGGCTGAAACTTGGTCTCTTGTTATAGTCTTTATTGATTTTCTTAGTAGTATATGTTTGCCATACATAATGACTAATTTCATTGTGGATATGTGGCACAAGTACATGACACACTTAAATTCACTTTTATGCCCTTTCCCCTCCCTCTTTCTTTGAAACTGTAATGTTAAGTGAAATAAACCAGACATGCAAGCTTAAATACTGCACAGTTTCTTTCTATGATAAATACAAAGTATAAATACATTAAAGGGCAAAATCAACGATAAAAGGAAACATGGAGATAGATCTGCATTGGGAAGGGCTACACTGTTTTTATATATCAAATTATGTTACAGCTCACCGTGTACAGAGAAACACATAGGCCAAACTTAAAAAAATATATGGAGAACAGCTTCCAGTCAAACTTAATTCCATTAAACACCATGCATATATGTTCTCTTTCAAAGTATAGAATTCAGTGATTGCCAGTGAAGACAGTATTTGCAGGAATCCCTAAGCAAAACAAGAAAAGCTAGGTGTCTCAGTTGCTCTTTTCTCATTTCTGGGATAAATACCTGACACCCAAAATGAAGGAACGAAAGGTTTATTTAGCTCACAGTTACTGGAGGTTTCAGTCCATACTCATCCGATTCCAAGGCAGAATGGCACAGGGCAGGGCAGAGAGCAACTTTTCATGGTAGTGGCAAAGGGCAAGAGAGTCAAGGGAAGAATAGCTGTAACAATGGCAACAGAGAAGAAGTCTGTCTCTCTGTCTCTCTTACATTACATTCAGGCTGTCTGCCTTAGGCTGGGGTGTAGCACTCACACTCATAATCCCAGAAGCACTCAGACGCATAATCCCAGCCTTGGATCACCCATAATCCGAGTGGATCATGAGTTCACCACAAACTCTAGAAGTCCCCACCTCATGACTGCATGAAGCTTTGGGGGGACAACTAGACACAAACCTTAACACTAGGGATGTGATTCTCTTCTGAAGCATTTCTACCACTGTTATTTTGGTGTAGGCTGTGATTCTCATTATAGGATAGAAGATGACCAGGTTCCCCACCATTTTATCCCATCTTGTACCTGCAGTTGTAATAAGGGAGTATTTGTAGAAAACCCCAAATTGTATAGTGTCCCTTTCAGATGGTAAGGGCACCCAGTGAAGACAGGTCAGGATGCCAGCCGCCCCCTGGCGGCCAACCTGAAGTGGAACGCTCTCAAGCTGCATTTCTAACGGAGCTGTGGCTGTCTGGCTGCAGTGAGCTTTGAAGTGTAAATGCTTCCAGACTGGGCTAAACTATTATATTGAGCAAGACATCCCCCATTCTGGCTTGGGGACCACTTAAATTGGAGCCCTAGGAACTAACTTTTTTTCACTTCCTTTCCCATTAAATTATAAATGTTGTTTATACCAGATGCTGATCAGGGGCACAGAGTACCCTTAGGATTTTTTTTGGCTAATTCTGGCTGCCTTAACAGTGGGTGTGGTGTAGCTTGTGGGGCTGGGGATAGAACCATGGTTCCCTGCACCTGACTGCATTTGCCTAACAGGTGCTCTAAATAACAGCTATCAGGCAAGCTCCCGTAAAAGTTGAGAAGGATTTTTTTTGGCTGCTCAGGCTGTCTTAAGGGCAGTATTGGGGACTGAACCAAGTTCCCCTACAGAGTGCCCTTAAGAAAGCCAAATACACTAATGCTTCCCTTGCAGTTCATAAACCAGCAGTTTTCAATGTGGGGGCACAGATTGTCTTTCCCAAATGAACACTTGGGAGTTTGTTGGACATGGATAGTTCAGGCTTCACTCAGATTTACTGCCTTCAAATCAGTAGGCAAGGAAGGGAGAAGTTTGCATTTCAAATAAGCTTATTTTATACATAAGTGAAGAACTTTGAGTGTTCAGCTGAAGTCTAATTTTGCAATCCTAAGGCCCAAGGAACTCAACTGTTCATCAATTTCTGTGTGTCATGACAAAAGAATGACTAATTAATGTGAATCTCATCATTTTAAATAGGAACATGGACTGTTCACTCTTTGTTTTTCTACCTTGGGATTGATTTAATGTATCAGTGGGACATTTAAATATGATTTTAAAAATCCAGTATGTGTGCAAAGAACATGCAGCTTGCTTCACTGAAGGCATATTTTCCCAGCACAACTGGCTTCCAGCTTTCACCTTCTTCTCTCACCGCAGGCCATCATGGCAGTATACTTCATTGTCTTACCCTGTAAGCCAGTTGTGTCGGTCCCCTTCCTGTTGCTGAGACAACATACCTGTCATCCACAAGTTACAGAAGGCGATGTTTGTCTTGGCTCTTGATTTTTAGAGGATTCAGTCCATAGCCAGCAACTGCTTAGTCCATGGGAACTCGGAAGCAGGGGGATGAAGGGAGGGGCTGGAGACAGGAAGACCCCCTTCCAGGTCACAGTCCCAGCAACTCACTTCTGACCAGCCCTCACCCCTTGCGTCACACTCGGCTACTGAACTCACAGGGGATGAAGCCATCATGACCGTAGGGCCCCCACCATCCACTCACCTTCTAAATACATGAGGGTTGGGGGGACATTTTAGATCTAAACCAAAGCACCAGTTTCTCTTAGTCTTTGTTTTGCTGAGGAGCAAATTGTCATAGAGGAGCTTTTAAAGTACTGATGCCCAGGTCAGAAGACAGATCAATGTTCTTTGAATTTGGAGGGGGGGATAAAATCCCACTATGAAGCATCAGCCCTCTTTATGATAGCCTTCCCCAACTGCAGTCTAATAAACTGCAGATTAAATTAACCAGATAAGTGAAAATATTTTGGGGAAAAATGTTGAACATAGACTATTTTTGTGTTATTCCCTAGCAATATGCTATAATAATTATTTATAAACCATTTATATTGCATTAAGTGTTGCCAGTCATCTAGGGATAATTGAATGTTTATGGGAAGATGTATACAGGTTGTTTACAAATACTAAATAATAGGTTTGAGCATCTGTGGAATTTGGTGTCCTATGTATTCTAGGAACCAATTCCTCATGAATTCCAAGATAAAACTGCACTTTTTAAAAGAGTGTCATAGTCAGATTTTTGTCATTGTAACAACACTTGTGAGAGTCAACTTAAAAGAGAATAGGTGTAGTTTAACTATAGTTTTGGAAGTTTCAGTCCATAGTCAGATGCTGCTATTGCTTTTAGCTCTGTAGTGAGGCAGGCATGATATGGTGGAAGGATATAAGGGAAAACACTGCTCTTTTCAGAGGGCGAGGAAATAGAGAAATAGAGGAGGACTCGGAGAAGATGGTACTGGGGTTGCACCTTCTAAGTCACAACCTCAGGTACCACCTTCCTCCAAGTAGGCCTTACCTTTAAATAGTCAGTTAGAGAGGGTGTGTGGAGGACCACCTGAGCAGCTCTCCTTGAAAGAAGAACAACTGTCTCCATTCTGACTGAGCCTGAACCTATTTCCTTGTATTGTTATGTACAGAGCTGGCTAGGACTTCTGTTTATGCTTCAGTTGGCCTTAAGCAATGTGTATTGGTCTAGCTGAGGTGCTGGTGATAGTCTTTGAAGGTGGCAAGCCTGTTTCCCTGGTAAACCTGCTGCTCCTTAATGTGAGCCAGGTGGAGACAGGACTGTAGAGCTAATGCTCTGTGCTGCCAGCTGGGATATAGCCTGGAGATAGAGGCTATGACTTCCTGGGGCTTGAAAGACTACATCAGAGCTGAAGCCCTAGATTTCCCAAAACATTAAATACCATATAATGCAGATTACTCTGTCTGCATATCCTCTCTGCATAAGGCAGAGGTAAATGTAGGCCACTCACCTAGCTCAGCTCACAGTAGTCACCTACTTCCCACAATTCTCAGTCAATCTTCCTGAAGCCACTCCCCCACTGAATAAAACCGGGTGAGGCCCTGGGTCACTCTCTTGGTTCCGGAAAGCCATGTCATGGGAGGAGTTAGAGCCCCTCAACTCCCCGATGATTAAAAATATAATTTAGTGTCTTCATTTTAGCCGCGGGTTGCATTGAAAGTGGTAGATTGGAATCAGCTTGATGGGATTCCAATAAAGTAACTTTGGGA
>PVKA01007320.1:0-78472 GCA_004027165.1 Ctenomys sociabilis
CTGGCCCCTGCCCCAGGACCCCATGCCTGGTTTAGTGCTCTGCCACTGCTGCCTGAAGTCGCTAGTCCTTTCCAGCCAGGGCTCCCACGTGTTGCCATTTCCAGGGCCCCCAAAGTCTGTGGCTGGTTGCACTGGGGCCTGGGCACCAGGCACGATGGGCATTTCAGCTGGCAAGCAGGGCAGGCAATGCAACGGAGACAGGATGCTGTCACTGGCCCAAGTCCACCTGTCAGGAGGCGGGAGCCAGGACTGCAGACTTGGAGCTGGGCTTGTGGGACTCCAGGGCCTGGGCTCGGGCCTCTGGACTCCCCTGTCTCCTGGCTTGAACCCCTAGCTGAGCTTGTCTCCTGGGTGTTTCTGCAAGTTCAGCCCCTCCTCCTCCAGGGAGCCTTCCCGGATTGCTGTACCCCATCCAGGCCCCCACTCTCTTTCCCCTCCCCATGCCCAGGTTCCACCTGCTGGGGCCCAAATCCTTTCCCACTCCTCCTGGCCAGATGAGACTGTGCTTTTGGGCCCCACACTGACCTGATGAGGGCTGGGTTCCCCCGGGAAACACTGGCTCAGCCCTCTTGCTGCCTGGGGAGTGCAGGCTCCAAGGCACAGCCTGTTCCACCTTCCCATTCCTGAAGCCAAGGGCAGGGGAGATGGCTCAGAGGGCCAGGGAGATGGCTCAGTGGAGTAAGTGCTTCCCTGGCAAGCACAAGGGCCTGAGTTCAATCCCTGGTTTAAAAAACAAAAACAAAAAACCCTAACATCCTGAAGCCAGGGTCTCACCTCAGCTTCCCTGCCTCCAAGCCCAAAGGGCTGTGGGGTGGTGGCAGTCAGACAGACCTTGTCCGCAGGCCATCCCGCCCTCGCTGGGGTGTCAGCACTGTAACCTCTGAAGCCTCAGTTTCCCTAGGGGTGGTTGGGTGGGTGAAGACTCAGCGTCAGGCCAGTGTCCGAGGTTCCTGTCAGTGAGGAAGTGCATGGATGCCTGGGGCCAGACGGGCAGCAGTGAGGGGGCCCTGTGCTCTGTGCTTTTCTGTCAGAGAGCCAGACCAAGGAGGAGAGAACAGCAGACAGATGCAAGTGGAGCACCTGCTCCACACCCTGACCAGTACCCTTCGAAGCCATGGGGTGGGAGGCAAGGCCAGGGTGGGCGTCTCTGGAAACAGGTAATCCTAAGGCTGGAGTCTAATTAGTAGTAACGCACTGGCACCCACTTTAAGATTAATTAAGTTTTAGCCGGGCGTGGTGGTGCAGGCCTGTAATCCCAGCACTCGGGAGGCGGAGGTAGGAGGATTGTTGTGAGTTCGAGACCAGCCTGAGCTACAGTGAGCTTAAGGCCTGAACTGCATAGTGAGACCCTGTCTCAAAAAAAAAAAAAAAAAAAAAAAAAAAGATTAATTAAGTTTTGCAATACGGGATTGAACTCCCGGCCTTAGCACTGAGCTACATCCTCCGGAAACAGGGAGGGTGTCACTAAGATGCTGAATTTTCCAGGTTGAGCTTGAACTTGTGATCTTCCTGTCTCAGCTTCCCAGAGTGCTGGGATGACAGGTATGCACCACCAAACCCATTTAGGACATGCATTTATTTTTATTTTATTTTTGGCATAATCAGGGATTGAACTCAGGGCCTTGTGCTTGCAAGGCAAGCACTTATTCTACGGAGCTATCTCCCAGCTAGAACATGCATGTAAAGGGCCCTTTGTTTCTGCTATTGCTCTTTTCTGTGCTGCATCCCCCTTACTCCTCCATTGAAAGGTTCTTCCCCCAGTTACTAGGGCTGGCTGCCTGGCCCAGACTGGGCCATTAATCTGCCCTAATCATCCTGGCTGTGGTGATTGGTACAAAGGAGAAACATGTGACCCATGCAGGGCCAATCAGAGTTCTCTCTTGGAGTTGCTCAGAGTAGAATTGGAGGAAGTGCCCTCCGGAATCCCACTGGCTGTGAAGGTGTAAAGCTGTGGACCTGAGCCTCCAGCTGCTTCTGGTTCCACTGCAGTGGGGACAGTGGCCTGGGAGACAATGGCACAAGGACAGAGATATTGATGGTGGCAGCCTGGCCTCCCCAGTCTTCCTCTAGCCATCCTGCCCTGATAGGAGAGCTGGTATAGCATCTCTCTCTTTCTCTCTTGAACCAGGGATTGAATTCACCATCTCCCCGGCCCCTGGTATATTTAAGTTGAAGACAGTTCAAACCGGGATCAGTTGGTTTCTGTCACTTACAACCAACGAGTCCTGATCGATCACTTCCTCTCCGTTTTGAGGGTAGGGGGGCAGCAGATACCTGACAACCTGTCAGTGGTGGGGCCTGTGTGATCCTCTCCAAGGAAGGAGACTGGGGCTGCCCTGGGCTCCAGCTCACTGGGCTGTGGCCTGACATGCCTTGGTCCCGTTCTTGTCCCCCCTTGCTCCCTGATGGGCATCCTGTTTTAAACCCCCATCCACAGGCTGCACTCCAGCCCCCTCCTGGCATTGGGAGCCAAGTTTCTGGCTGTGACTGGCTTGGTTCTTGGAAAGGGATCAGCAGAAGTCTCTTCTCAGAAGAGGAATTTCTACGATGCTGGCCTGGTCAGACCCAGCCGAGCCTTATGTCACTGGGCATTGGGATGCCCAGGGTGTGCTTGGGCTTGTTCTGGGCAAGGGTGGGACCACAGGTCCCCAGGTACACGCAGGGGTGGAGGGAGGCAGGAGAGAGGTGGGTTTGGGATGCTGGGCAGATGCATGGGCAGAGCAGCCGGAGAGACCGGAGCGTGCAGAACGGAGGCTGGGCTGTTGGCCAGGGAGGAAGTTATGCCACGGGAACACTGCAGGGTGCAGGCAAGAGACACAGCCACTTTGCCTGAGGGATAGATGAGGACCACTGGTCACCGGCCGGGAGTGGGAACAACTCATCCAGCCCTGGGAGGGGCCAAGGCAGGGTTCCTGTTGCTCCACTTGGGAAATGCAGAGGAGCCAGCTCTGTGACTGAAACCCCGCCCGCCCGCTCTGCCCGTGCCCCCAGCATGCTGCTCAGGCCATCTCACTCTTCTTCCCACGGCAAGCTTTCCTGTCTTTGCCAGGTACCCCACTCCGGACCCTGGGGAAACCTGGTATCATCCCCCCTTTCTGCTTGCACGCATTTGCTCTTCTCCTGCTGGTCCCTCTGTGGCATGCAGGCACCACCATGTCTTTTACTTAACAAGTGCTTTTGGAGTGTCCACTGCAAGCCAGACCACGAGCAAGTAAGGGTGACAAGGATATACCTGCCCTAGCCTTTGTGGCAGTGTGTGGTGGCAGTGGGGCAGGTTAGGGCACAATCTGGAGGCAGAGCTGACTGGAGTGATAAAGGATCAGGCTTGTGGGGGTCCAGGGGGAGTCTGGTGCCCACTGGATTTGGATCTGGGTAACTCAATGCCAAGCACATAGTCCCACTTTTCCTGTGGCGCCTGGGAGCACATAGCCGGTTGTCCAGCTCCAGACAGCCAGGTCTAGATAGAAATGGTATTCAGGAAGGCCAGGTGCTGGGGACAGAGGAGCTGCCATGGGGCTGAGGCTGCAACTCACCTATAATACCCGGGAGCCCTGTGGCCATAGCATGGCCCTGTGTGCAGGATAACCTGGGTGAACTGTGGCCTCAGTAGGTCGACTGCTTAGCACCTCCGAGCCTCTGGGATAGGGCACGGATAACAGGCCTCAGAGGAGGGTTGCCTTCTCCACAGGGAATTGGGGAGCCCCTGGCACGGAGCCTGAGGGGTAGTAAACAGCCCCCTGTGGAGCAATGACGGCAGTCCTAGGTAGAGTGTGGCCAGGTTGCTGACAAGTCCAGACGCCAGGAAGGGAGCCGGTGCTTTACTCCTGGAAGCTTCTGAGTGGAGATAGAATATGAAAAACACCCCAGCTAGTGGCGCCTTTCCAGTCCCTGCAGCAGCTGGGGCCTGGGAGGCGGCAGCAGGTCAGTGGTGACCAGCTAGGCCAGGAGGCTGGTGACCTCCAGTTCCCAGGGGCACTGAGCTGCCCCAGTGCTGCCCAGGGGGTAGCAGCAAGTGTGACGGTCCCTGCCCCTCAGCGTCCCTCCAGGCAGAGCCAGATAGATGGTTTAATAAGACAGGCTGCCCGGATGACCTTGTGGCCCTGGAGCCAGCCCACATTCCTGCTGTCCCCTGCTGTGGCCGCAGGGCCCGGTTCCAGCAGGATCCGGGCCTGCCTGAGCTCCGGAGCTCCTCGTCAGGGTGCTCGGGCCGGATGGCAGCCACCCACAGTGCAGGCTCGGAGGCCCGCTGCGGCAGCCCGCCTCCCTCTTCTGCTCCCTGCTCAGAAGGCTCCTGAGGAGCCCTGGCAGGGGCCGTCAGTGTCTGCACACTCTCCCTCCGAGGGACCCTGCCTGGGGTCCTGGGTGGGGACACTCAGTCTGACCCTGGCCCACTGGGGCCTTTTTCTTGCTAGGCCAGGAGCTGGGCCTGGAATGGTTCATATTCTAGTGGGGACACTGAGGCATCAGCAGGGGGCCTGTTGTCTCTTCCTGTCCCTGGGCACATTCCAGAACTGCTCCAGCAAGGTAGCAAGGGGTCTCTGGGCCAGGTGACGCACACCTGGGTATTTCCAACTGTTCCTGAGGGTGTGGCTGGCTGGCTTTAATCAGTGCCTTCTGATGGGTTCCCATTCCATTCCCATACCCTGTGCTCCCAGCCTCTTAAATAACTACTTTACAAATTGGCTTTTTTTTTTTTTCTTAAGATAAACTTTCATCGTGCAGCCCAGGCGGGTCCTGGCCATCTTCCTGCCTCAGCCTCCTGAGTGCTGGATTTGACTTGTGGACTATGAAGACTATAGACTCTCAGTGAGGGTCCTGTGGGGCCACATCCTACCCATCTCTACATCTGTCGTCACCTTTGCTTGTCTGGTGACGTTGCGTAGCTTCTCCAAATCCCCAAGGTGAATCAGTCTCAAACTCACTGGCCTCACCACAGGGCTGAAGGTCCTGCTTTCCGGCGTGCACGCCTGTGTTGGGTTCTGCTGTGCACACAAGGCTCTGTGGGACTGAGGAGACTGCGAACATGGCAGAGGGCGATTTCTGAGGACAGTTTAAGAAGGGATAGAAGGTGTTCTGCCAGGCTATGAGGATGGTCAAGCCATGCTGTGGAGGTCACCGTGGGACTCGGAGCTGGGACCTCCCACCAGTGCCCAGCATGGCCCTGTGGCTTGTCACCAGGGTGGTGGCTACCTGGGAAGCAGCCCTTGGAAGTTGGATTTCGCTCCAGTGGGACTAGCCCTCCTGGCCCCTGGCCCCAGGAACTGAATGCTGGTGTTTTCGTCTTTTGGATAATTTAAGCTTTGAGGTAATTTGTTTCACACAATAGATGAGTAATATGATAAACATGCGGAAAACAACCCTTCCGGAGGAAGTAGAGCAGGGAAGGTGGGGGCAGGGCTTGTCTTCTGCACTTCCACAGCAAAAATCAAACAAAACCCCTTCAGAGGTTCCCAGACCTTTTTCACCGCCTCCTCTGGGGCAGAGGTCCTCCCTCGTCCCTCCCTGCCCTACCCCGGCCCTCCCTGTCCCCTTCCTCCAAGCTACTTTCCCCAGCCCTGAACCCCAAGTCTTCTTACCCTTCTTATCAAACCGGGAGCTGTATGTCCCCTTGACCCTCAATTCAATTCTGTTTCCTGTGACTCATGGTACCCAGAAAAACAAAACACCCTGAGATCAGGGCGCCCTCTTACCAAGAAGCTGGTGCAGGCTTGGACTTTTCCCAACCCGTCCCCTAGGGACCACAGAGCATTTCTGTCCACCTTCCAAGCCCCTATGTCTCTTTGCTGGGTCCCTTCCACAATCACAACCCTCGCTTCTAGCTCTGAGGCCCAATAGAAAGTTTGATAGTTTGGCTTGGCTCCAACACAGAAATATGACCCTAGATGTACTCTGGGTGTGTGTGTTTCTCTAAAAGAATCACTTAACCTAATTTTTTCAGTCGCAATTCAAAACGCTCTGCAGACCAAATGGGAAAAAAAAATTTACCTCTGTATGAAGGGTATCCCTTGGTATTCACCTTAAACACTGCTTTTCATTGTGACCTCTCTGTCCTCTAAATCCAGAGAAGGAAAAATCTCCTAGAAAATAAATGTCCCCTGGCGATGTAGCTGGGGCTCTGGGGTCACTTGTATGTGAGTCTCATCTGGCAATCAGGTAATAAAGAACACTTGTTGGTGGGCTCTTGGGGGCAGCTCCTTGGCACCACAGGTCCCTCCCAGAATGGAAAGGGTCTGGCATGTGGGGCAGTGGCTGATGCCCGCTCTGTGTCCTTGGGCACTGGACTTTTTGGGCTGGTTCTGTTCTTGCTGATTTTCCTGCCCACACATGACCACCTGCAATTCCATCAGCCCAGCTAGGGGCAGGGAGGGTGACTGGTCCACATCCCACCAAGTACAGTCAGGGAGGAGAAGTCGGGGTGCTGGTGGGAGAGAGATAGATGTTTATTATTTCGTTGGTTACTTATGACAACAATACATGAAGAGGGTCTCGGCCTGCAGCTGGCCCTGAGCAGCCCTGACGTGTGACAGTTACTCGACAGAGGTGACTGAGTGACGAGTGAATTGGGGAGGGCAGGTGACCTCTGAGTAGTGTTAGGATTAGGGGAGCTGCTGGTAGGCCGGGAGGGGAGCTGAGAGGAGGCAGGTCTGCCTGAGCAGAGGGAATACCAGGAGCCAAAGCACAAAGAGATCCGAGGAGAGTCGTACAGTGGCTGCCAGGGCAGTGCTGGGCGTCACTGGGTGTAGGTTGTGCGTGTTAGAGTTGCGGGGGCCCTGACTGCAAAGAGCCTTGTCTTAGTTACTTTTTCCTGTTGCTGAGAGAAAATACTGGACACCCAGAGTTAAAGTTATTTGGCTCACAGTTTGTAGAGGTTTCGGCTTGAGGTTGGCTGGCTCCTCGTTGGGACAGAAGGCAGGGCAGAGGGGCGTTGCAGAGGAGAAACGGCTCATGGAAAGCGGGAGACAGAGGTTAGCAGGGCAACAAGTGACCGGCGATCGTGCTAGCCCTCGTGTCACGCACAGGCTACCCACCCTGAGGACGGACAGCAATCAAATCCTTGATTCCAGTGTCTCATACCTGAGACCTCCAAGAAATCCCACCTGTGACTGTATGAGGATTTTTGGGGGGTCATTTAATTTTTTTTTTTGTATGTATTTGGTACAGGTTCTTACTACACAGCCTGGAGTTGTACTGATCCTCCTGTCTCAGCCTCCCCAGCATTGGGATTATAGGCGTGTGCCACCGGGCCCAGTCTTGGTGGCTGGCTCAGTGCATTCAGGGGCAGGGGCAGTGCAACATGTGGTGCTGGAGATCGAACCCTGGGTCCTGCTAGGCACTTAGACTGCGGAGCTATCTTGCTGGCCCTGGGGGGAGTGTCATTTAGATTCAAGGCATCACCAGTCTTCGCTGGGCCGGTGAAGGGAACCTGGATTTTCGCTTTCTAGCGGGGAGGACTGGCTCTACGTCTCTGAGGCACGTATCACAGGGCTGCAGAGCACGAGCAACGGCAGCTGCTGCCACTCATCTGAAACTGGCAGGAGAACCAGGCATCTCTGCGTCTGTGCTTGCGCTCCGGGTACCGCTAGGGTTTGAGCAGATGAGCAAGGAGGGGTGGCTATAGGTGACCAGGTAAAGAGGACAGCAAGGCCTGCTTAGGACCAGGACTTGGGGGAGGATTGTCGCCGCCCATGTCTGTGTTCCCATGTCCTTGCACGGGTACTCTGAGTTTCCTGGTGTGTGTGTGTGTGTGTGTGTGTGTAAGTCTGTCTCTAGGTCAGCAGAAAGGTTCCTGTATTTCTGGATTTACACTGTCCCACATGGTAGACACAAGCCACATATGGTTAGTTAAATTTAAATCAATAAACATAAAAATTAAAAGTTCAGTTCTGCAATTGCATTAACCGCAGTTTAAGCCACTCAATGGCCACCTGTAGTTAGTGGCTACCGTTTGGGACAACACAGATTAAACTTATGTATACTTGCTCTGTGGCTGAAAGTATCAGACAGCATTGGTTTCAAGAAAAATCAAGTAAGTGCCCTGACGATGTGGGTTTCTGTGGTACTCAGCACAGGCCATACCCTTTGCAGTGGATTTCTAACAGGTGGTCAACTTCTTGCATCTAGCTGAATTAAATTAGCGTGGTGTGGGTGTTAGAGGCCCACCTGAGGATTGTGGCCAGCTGCATAAAGGTGGAACAGGAGGAGCTGCTGAACACTTAGGGATGCTTTTTTCAAAGAGCTGTTGGAAGCTGCTGGTTCTCTTGGGCTGTACTGCTGGGGGACCTTGTCACGCTGGCTTTCCTGATGAACTTTGGAGGAGCTCTGGTCCTCATCCTGACCACCACTTCCTGGCTCTGGAGGGGAAGCTGATGCAGTCAGTGCTCAGCCTTGTGGAGAAGCTTGTAGCGCTGGCTTTCCTGATGGGAACTCAGCTTTCCTCACCACTGGAGGAGTTTAGGACCTCGCTGTTGCTGAGGGTGGCTGGGTACTTTTGGGGAGCTCTGGTTCTTACTTTGAGCGTTGCTTCCTGGCTCCAGCTCAGATTCCTCAGCCTGCTGGCACAGATCCTTCATCCCACTGGCATAGACATCCCAGCTTTCACCATTGACCTTTGGGCCTTCCCAGCACAGATCCATGAAGTGGACCTGCATGAGGCATTGTCATGGGCTCCAGGCCTCCAGTTGGACTCGTGGGAGGCATTGTTATGAGCTCTAGGTTTTCAGCTGGATTCATGCAGGATGTTAGGATCCTGGCCCTTAGCTGGATTCTTTAGTGTTTAGTGTGTGGACAGATTTCCTGCACTCCTTGTACATGATTCTTGGGTGATCCCTTATAAAATGCCATTATAAAATGTGTCCTGTATCATATTTTTCCCCTTGCAATACCCCCAATCATGGCACTCCCCTTCTTATCTGGATAGTAATTGAACTAAGAACCCGAAACCTGCCAATTCACTCTTCCTAGCAGGGCCAACATCTCCAAAGTGAGAATCTCACAAGCAGGCAGACTGAGGACACCAGGGGAGAAGCGAGTGCCCATGTAGTGGGTGTCAGGATTTCCCCTTTGTCTTCATTTCACAAAAGGGAAAACGGGCGCAGAGGGGGTTAGAACTTGCACTGTGTAAATAACGAAGAGAGTCAGGAAGATGAAGCCAGAAGCTTTTGGTTTTTTTTTTCTTGGCCGCTCTGATGCCTGGTGTTTCTTCGGGCCCATTCTCGGCGCAGATGAGGTGGGTGTTGGCCACTGCCCACTTAAGAAAGCACCTGAGCCACCCTCAACCTTGAAGGTAGATTAGGAGCTCTCCGCAGTTCGCGCCAGAACCGCCAGAGGGCATAGGGGCCCTTGTGTCTTCGCCTGCAGGGGGCGGGGCTTTGGGGGAAAGCCAGTCAACGCTGACGCTGAGCGAGACCCTGGTTAGTGGTCAGCCTGGGGTGGGCGCGCACAGTGCCTTCCACACTTCCCCTGCCCTTTAGGAGAACCCGGGTTCAAGGGCGAAGACACTGTAATGGCTTGTTTGGATCTGCAGCGAGGGACCTTGAAGAGTGGATAGGAGTGCATCAGGCAGTCTAGGTTAGGGGTAGAATCTCCATACCCCTGGACCTTGAGTGGCCTCCTTTCAGCGCTTGTCTGTCCTCCTAGCTCCATTCCAGGCCACTTTCCTGTGTGCAGAAAGGAGGATTTCTTTTTTTTTTTTTTTTGTCTTTTTGAGACAGGGTCTCACTATGCAGTACAGGCTGGCCTTAAACTCACTTTGTAGCTCAGGCTGGTCTCGAACTCACAACAATCCTCCTGCTCAGCCTCCCGAGTGCTGGGATTACAGGCCTGTGCCACCACGCCCGGCTTAGAGAGGAGGATTTTGAACAGCTGTTCTCTCTGCTGCAGCTCTGTGGAGGTCCCCCAGGCCTCCCTCCCCCCATACTTTGCACTTCTGCACCTTTGCATACACCGTTCCCACAGCATGGGATGCCTTCCATCGGGCCAACTCCTGTTCCTTCGTCCAGGTGTAGCCCAGGAGCTGACATCCAGGCCTATGCGATGCCCCTGCCTGTGGGCAGCACTTGCTCACAGGGCCTGTGCAGGCGGCCCCAAATGAGTGATTGAGATGCACTGGATCTGCCAGCAGCGGCTCAGCCCGGCCGGGCTGTCTTAGTTTGCGAGTGACAGTGAGAAGGAGGAGCTTGACACAAGCTGAGACCAGATATATGCCCCCTCCCCCGTGCTAGTGTCCCCCAGCACAGTGGGCCTGGTGACAGAGCCTCCCCTTCTCTGGTGACACAGGTGTATGCGTGTGTTAGCTTGAAATGTGGCATGAAGGTCTTTCAACTCCTCTCTGAGCTGCAACACAGCCTAGCATCCTCTTCCTGGGGGATGGGACTGGTAGCTATTAGCCCCTGCGCTGGAAGCTATGTCAAACCGGGGGAGCCCGCTTTCCACCGAGCCTCAGTTGCCTCGCCTGTTAAATGGACACGTAGCAGTCACCTTTCCCTGTGGATCGCTAAAGTGGGAGCTGGGGCACAGGCGGAGGAGTAGGATGGAGGGGGACCAGAGGTGGGGGAGGGTCGGGATCCGGGGCGTTCGCCGGCAGGCGCTGGGGGGCGCTGCGCACCTCGCTCCGCCAGCCCCGCCGCAAGTTTGCCTCCAGCTGTTGCATGAGCGGTGGGCGGCAGACCCCGCGCGGTGAGCTGGGCACGGGCTCAGGGCGGGGCCGAGGGGCGCGCCCAGCGGGTGCCCGGGGCTCCGCGGGTCTGCGGCGCTGCAGCTGCTGCGCGGGCGCCGGGCACAGCCCCCGCCCCGCGGGTGTGTGTCCGTGAGTGTGCATGTGTCCGTGGAAAGATCCGGCCGGCAGGGGGGCGGGAGGGGGCTGGCTGCGGAGAGGCCTGCGGAGCTAGCCGGGAGCCGGGTGCCCGCAGGGCGAGGGCGGACGGACGGACCGCCGGCCGCGGCCCCTGACGCACGCTGCGCTTCGGGCCCCCTCCCCAGCGCCGCGGCGGGAGGCGGGGGTGGCGGTGTCTGCGCGCACACGCTCGCTCACAGACACACACAGACACACACGCGCGGGCCACGCCACAGACACACGACACGCACGGAGCCGCGGCCGGGCTCGCTGAGCCCGCCAGGCGCCGCGCACACTCGCCCCGCGCTCACACGCACACTCGCGCGCAGGGCCCGCCGCGGCAGCTGCCCGGAGGCGGCGTTCGGCCCGGATCTCGGCGTGGCTGGAGGTGAGTGAATTCCTCTGGATCTGCGCGCCCGCGGTCGGCGGGACCGGGACTCGGGGCTGGATCGGAAGGGACCCCCGGCCGCTGGCGAGGGGTGGAGCTTGCAGGGGGACCCAAAAGGGGGAGGATGAGGCGGGGAGAGCTACCCCCAGTTCCTCCGGGTCTGGGGATCCCCGTGAGACCCCCAGGGGACCACCTTGCGCTGAGGTGGTGGGGGCGGGGGTGGGCGGAGGCAGGGGGAGGACACCGAGGACGGTCGGTGAGGTGAGCATTTTTGAGGGGTGGTGCAGAGGCTTGATGGTGGATGGTTGTGCTAGCCAGCGCCACGCCGCATCTCTCTGCCCCCATCTTTGCGAATGGAAGGGCCTGACCCCCCTCTTTTACGAGGTCCGACTAGTCATGGAATTCATCTTTTAACTGGTAAGGGGGGTTGGCTGGTGCTGGATGGCTGGCCCAGGGGGAGGGGTCCAGGGTGGGGCTTTAGCCCCTGCCCAGCAGGGGATGGCGGGTAGGGTGAGAGGACCACAACAGTGGGGTGGGGACCCGTGCCTCCTCCTTTACCGGCGGGTATGGGGCGAGCAGGGAGGCAGCCCAGGGAAGCGGCATAAGCGGCATAAGCGGCAGACTGCAGCTCTGGCAGCGCCGGGCCACTGCCGGCTGTGTGTGTGTGTGTGTGTGTGTGAGTGCCCGCGAGTGTGTGTGCCAGTGCGTGTTTGCATGTGTGGGCTCCAGCAACTGGTGGGGGAGGGGAGAGGGTGGGTGTGTTGACCGGGGCAGTGTGTGCACGTGGGGAGGGATGTGGGTACCAGGAGTGGACACAGGGTGGATCCTCATGTCTGTCTGCACACACGCAAACACACAAGCCTGTGACCCATCAGGGCTTCCTAGGATGTTTGGAGAGGAGAGAGCTGGTGTGTTTGTGTGTGGGTGTGTGTGCGCGCGTGTGCATTGCACACTCAGGGAGCTTGTGTTTAGGATGGAGGCTGCCAGGCCGTAGGATGTCAGGCATGCCCACGCAGGGAGAGGAGGGGCAAAGTGGCAAGGACCCTTGGCCAGCTGGGAGGAGTGCGCTCCTCCAGGGCACTTTCTGCAGCTCCTGCCCTCCCCCTGTGCTCTGCCCAGCCGGCAGCTGCTTCTGTAGGGCACTGGCTTGATCCTGGCTGAGCGACACAGGTGTTTGGCTGGAGTGTGTGTGTGTGTGTGTGTGTGTGTGCGTGCGTGTGTGTCCAGGCTGCGGCTGTCACTGTCAGCAGGCCAGACTGTAGGAGGCGAGAGGCTGGGGGAAGGGGCGGCTGCCGGCCGCACCCGGGAATGTAGGAGAAGCTACCGGCCCTGGGCTGCCTGATTCTGCTGTGGGGACAATTTTAACAAGGGTAGCTGAGCTCTGCATGCATGTGCCCCTGATGCTTGTGGGTACCTGTGGGACAAGAGCTGTCTAGGCTGTTGGTAGGGTGTGAGCTTGCACATGTGTGTGAATGTGTGCCCTGTGGCAGGGAGTACATGCACACACCAGTGCTATCCTGAGCTAGCTCTGGATTCTGCAGCTCTGTACAGTGACACAGGGACTACAAGCCACCAGTTGGTGGTGGGAGGGAAGAGGATGAACCAAAGGGGGCCATCACGGCGAAGTATGTATGTAACGTCAAGGAGAATCTTGGTGTGTGACATCAGTTCCAGGCTGCTAGTGACGTCACTGGGACAGCTGTGCAAGGAACCGCCCCCACCGACTGGTGTGTGTGTGAGGGGGCAGCAGAGGAGGGGACAGAGTCTTTGTGTGCCTGGGCCCCAAGAGGCCTTGTCTCCATGGCCCGAGTGTACATGGGACCCCTTCCTTGTGCGTGCCCCAGTGTTGCCTCTGCCCTCATGTGGAGTGCCCCCCTACTGGCCCTTGTCCTGTCCCAGGCAGTTCCCACTGCCTGGACACGTGAGTTATAAGGAGTGAGTGTGCCCGTGAGCAACACTGCATGTGATGGTAGAAAGTTGCCATGGCCAGCAAGCCCAGGACTTGTGACTTCTAGCTCCTTTGGCCATTTCTCCTGTTTTATGATTGAGGCACTGTGTTGTTTCTCACTGTCCCTGTCATCTGCAACCTGGGAGGAGACGAGAGAGGTGAAGGGGGTGCTAGGAGCGACTGGCTCTCGTGGGGTGCTGCGGCCTGGCTCCTGGCAGGGATTAGTCCCCATGAGCTCCATACCCTGTCCTTCCCACCCAGGGGAGCTGCTCCCTCAGTTTGGTTTTAGTCTGACTGGGTAAAAACTTTCTTTTCTTTCCTTGGATCAGTCTAGCAGCCTGGGAGCTGGGCAGGCTGGCAGCTATTCTGTGCACACTTACAGATGGGCAAACTGAAGGCCCATTGGCTGGCCTTTAATGTGTGTGGCTGCCGGGAAACTTCTATCAGCAGGTCCCTCATGGAAGGGGCTGCGCCAGGGTGACAGGAAGCTGGGAGGTCTCTGGCGGGGGCAGAGTCTGCTCTTGACTCTCAGGTAGCACCATACTGTGCATTCTTCCAGCCTACAGATCTGGGTAGAAATGGCGCATCAGCTGCCAGACCTCCCCTCGTGAGTGTGGGGCCTGGGGTCTCTGGGTGCTGTGTGACTGCTCCCTAGCATGACTCCCTTGTCACATGGGGTCTTGCAGGATGCCGCTTGAGGAAACATAGTTGGCTTTTTTGGGCAACCTGTGCTACATCCTGTCTGTGTGTGCCGGTGGTGGTGGTGGTGGGGGTCTGTCTGTATGAGGGCAGTGGCTGCTTGTCTGTGGGGCATAGTGAGTGATCTGGAAGGTGTGACATCCGGGTGCAGGCCTGGGCTCCCTCCTATCCCACAAGTCCCCCACCTGCTTGTGCTGCACACCAGGCATGAGCCACCTTATAGTCAGGCTTCTCTGGGGTGAGGTGAACAGGCCAGAAGGTTAACTCAGGCCTCCCCCTCCTACTGCCCCAACCCCACCCCTGATTAAAGTAACCTTCTCTCGGTCAGCACCTGGCAGAGGTACCCCCAGTGTAGCTGTGGCCCATGTCTAGGAGGCTAGAGTCCCAGGGCCCCCTCTGCGGTGCCTCAGCCCTGTGTGTAGTCCTTGGGGGGCCCCTGAGGATGCCAGGGGACAGAGCCCCACCTGGGCAGGCATGTGTCTAGGAGCCGAGGGAGGTTGGTGGCCTCCAGTGCTGCCAATGGCAGCGGTGATAATTACAGTGATAGCAAGAACAATGATACGAGCTAATATTTGGGGGGCTACTGAGGACCGGGCCTGGTGTGAAGCTCTTGGTGAGTGGCACATGGCACTCTAATGCCACGAAAGCCTCCTGAAAGGAGGAGATATTCTTAGTCCCCATTTCATAGACAACACAGAGAGGTTGTGGACCAGCCCGGGGTCACACAGCAGCAGAACCGGAACTGGAACCCCTGGGGTAGACCCTGGAACCAGTGCTGTCTGTGCTGAACTCCTTCGCCAGATGGGCCTGGGCCCTTCCACCTTGAGGACCCTCTTGGGGCCTTGCTTTGACATTGATGCATGGCAACAGTGACCCTGCTATAAGGAAGCAGTGGGTGAGGAGACCTTTCCCTTGGCTGGAAGGACAGAGGGACAGGAAGGAAGAGGCCTGGGGACAACTCCTGGGTCTCCCCCACTCTGCCTGCATAGGGACCCGTGAAGTCCCTCAAGGATTCTCCTTGTGTCTTCCATGTGGCTGGGCCCGGATGTTGCTCCTGTCACTCTCCAGGATCGTGTCTTGTCTGGGTGCCAAGTCTGCTGAGACCACAGCTCCCCCCAGAACCTGCCACACTGTCCTCCATCTTGCTTGTGGTGAGAGCAGGGGCTCAGGGTCACCTTCTGCCTTTTGTCCCCATCCTCCTGTGTTTGAGGCAGCCAGTGCATCTGTGAAAGTCCCTGCTTCCTTGAAAGCTGGGCTGCTGTTTCGAGTTCCTAACAGGGGTGCAGCACGCCGGCTGGTGCATAGTAGGGGTTTAGTAGGGGTTGGATGGCTTCCCTCTTCCTTTTTATCTGCCTCTTCACTCTCTTTGCTCCCAGTGTGGGTCTTAGGCTGTGTGTGTGTGTGTGACTGCACATGTCTGCACCCTGGTCACCACCTCTCTCTGGGAAAGTGCGGACCTGGTCTCAAGGGCTGCCTGGATAGCATGTTCAGCCTCAGCACGCCGGCATGACTTGGTTTCTCTTGGACCTATCTCTGGCATCTCTCTACAGTTCTCATTGGCTCTTGGAGAGCCAGTTTGTGGGGTCAGCCTGCCACCCTCCTTGCGAGCCCTCATTTCTGGCTGGGGGTTCCTCCATCAGCAGTGAGCCATTGCCTGTCTGTCCATCTCACTGCACATTGACTCCACATGACTTCAAAAAATATTTGTTGAATAAACCACTTCTGTCACTGCGCTCTATGGATCAGTGTATTCCCCATGCAGATGGGGCACACCCGTGTGCTTTTAGGAGCATGCTGCACCCATGAGGACTGCTGGGCCTTGGGGCTCAGGCAAGAGCCCCCCAGAAATGAGTCTCTGCCCAGGGGAGCTCAGTGCCTGGAGGATGAGCCCCATGGAACAGCTGGTAGATGCACACAGTAGGGCTTGCTCGGCAGATGGACCTTGTTAGTGTGTGACCTACCCTCCAGGGCTGGTGCTGCTGGCTGGAACCAGGTGCTGAGCCAGTATTGTGGCAGGACCAGGAAGGCTGGGGCGCCTTCTGCTCGGGGCATTGCGGAACTCCCTGGACTGGGTACCTGCCATGTGCCAGGCATAGCAGAAGCTGCTTTCTACATGCTTGTTTAATTTTGGCTGCAGGATTCTGAATGGAAGTCCTGCAGCCTCTGGTTGGTGGGTGCTCCCAAGGGGGTGACTGGGAGAGGGGCAGAGGTGGGGCCCTGGAGGGACTTCCGAGAGGTGGTTTGAGGACAACTGCACAGGGGTAGAACTGGTGGGTGAAGAAGTTGAGCCTTTGCCAGGAGTGTCTCTGTGTTGAAGCACAGGTTCTTGGACCTTCTTGCTGGGCTTGTGTGGGGCCCAGGAACTTTTGGTGTTTCATTCCAGACTGAATATAGGGCTTTTGCAGTGAAGTACATTTCCAGCCCCATTAAAAAAAAAAAATTTTTTTTTACTTATTTCTTTATTCAGTCTGTTAGCAGTTATTTTTAAGAGCCTGCCCTGTGTCACAAACTGTGTACTTTCATAAGTCTAATACCAATTCAGTCCCCCAGCTCCTCACTCCTACCATTTTAAATCTTTTAAGTGAGGGTCTTGATAAATCATAAGTGGACCAGGCTGGTTTTAAACTTGTGATCCTCCTGTCTCAGCCTCCCAGAGTGCTGGGATTACAGGTGTGTGCCCAGCTGGGCCCGGCTAGAACCCTCATGTTAATGCTGTTCTGGAAGAGTACATTATCATGTTTGCAGTGTTGTGTAGGAGGGGGCTGTGTATGTTCTCCAGGATGGAGCTCAGAGGCAGCCCTGCCTTCCTCAGGTACCACAGCCGTAAGACAGAGGCTGATACTGACAACGCACGTCCGTTTTCGCAGGTTGCGTCCTGTGCCCGTTTGAGTGCGTTCATCCAGGCTCAGAGGCCCCTGGGCTTCTTTCCAGTGCGCAGAAGAGGACGCGGAGGCCCCGGTGCCTGGCTAGCACAGCTCGGCGGCGTGGAGGGCCGGCCAGCACCTCGGACAGCGCACGCCCTTCCTTCCAGCCTCAGCGGAGCTGGGCCTGCGGCTGTGCTGTCGGAGCCCGGGCGGGGCGGGGGTGGAGGAGGCCTGCAGGGCTGGAGGGCGTCCGGGAGGTGGCAGCGCGGAAGGCGCACAGCGGAGACCAGTGCGGGGTTGGCGCTTGGAGTACTCGCCAGGTCCCTCGCCACGGCCTCTGGGTCGCTGTCCCGCCCCGTGCTGAGCGGCCCCGCCGGTGCTGCGGCCCGCAGCTCATCCCCCAGCCGCTTTCTGCCTTTCTCTTCCTATGCTTGGAATTTGCAACCTCTGCCGCTCGCAGCCAATTTCACGGCCTCTGGGCTCAGAGGCCTCGGCGCTGTGCGCGGGATGGGGAGTCGCTGGCGGGGGCTGGGCGGGGGTGACACGAGCTCGCGTCGGCCCTGTCCTGGGTGGGTGGTCTCGACCGCAGCGCGAAGCCCCAGGCGGGGTTGGGGCGCGGGCGTGGCCGAGGTGCACTTGCGCCTGTCCCCTGCGCCCGCGAGCGGCTTCCCTTGCGTAGGCCGGCTTGGGACACGTCTGAGCAGGAGTGCAGGCTCCGCAGGGTGTCCTGTGCGTGTGGGCGTGTTTGCCTGGGCCTGGAGGGGGCGTGTACGGCGGCCCATGCGAGCCAGTGGGCGCGTGGATGTGGTAGGCTCAGTGTCCTTGGGGGGGGGCAGCTGCGTGTCTGGGCGTGTCCGTGAGGGCACCTACGGCCAGCTCGGTGAATGTGTCACTTGTGCCTGGGCACCCCCGTGGGCATGGGAGAATGTGTGTGTCCCCTGACTGCCCAGGGTGCCTGCCCATTCCTGCAGCCCACAGGCTTCAGGGTCAAGTGGGCACCTTTCCCGGAGGAGGGGGTCCTTTCCCCCGGGTGGGAGCTGTGTGTTTGTGTTTTCCGCGGGGCTGCTGGCTGCCAGCGCTTGGTGGGTCTGCATGTTTGTGAATGGCACCGCTGAGGGGGCTGAGGTGTGAGCCCCTCCTGTGGGGGAGGCCCAGCGCCATCTGTGCTGGGGATGTGGGGCCAGACAGGGAGAGGGCCAAATGTGCGCATGCGCGTGTTCGCCCTTGGGGGGGTGGGCCCGGGTCTGGGGGGTGGGGGAGGTCCTTGTATGTGTGCGTGGAAAGGGGACACCTGGGGATGGGTGTGTGCCAGCCCCAGGAGTTGTGAATGGGAGAGGGGCGGGACTCCCCTCAGCAGCAGAGGGTTTGGGGCCCAGGGGAAGCTCAGGGAGCTGCCTTCAGGTGAGGAGCAGCGAGGTGGTGCGGTTGGCACCGCTGGGGGCCAGCTGGGCGTGGGGCTGTGTGTGCAGCTGCATGTGTGGGTGTGATGTGTGTGTGACCCTGACTGTGATGGGGGCATGGGGCACTGGCTCCGGCATCCCAGAAATCCCCCCTGGTGCCTGTCCTTCTTGCCCAGGCACTGGGAAGACATTTGTGGCACCTGCCTGTCCCTGTCCCTGAGCTTGGCAGTTTGCACAGGATCCCTGGCCCACCTGTACCCCAAGGCCCTTCCTCTTCAGTGCTGTTGCTTCATCATCTGTTTTTATTTTGTATGTAGATACAAGTTTGTAATGCTGGGGAGCGAGCCTGGGGCCATTGTGCTGAGCTACATCCCAGCCTTTAATTTTTTTTTTTTAATCCTAAAAGAGGGTCTTATTAAGTTGTCCAAGCTGGGCTCAAACTTTGTGTCCTCCTGCCTCAGCCTCCCAGAGAGCGGGGCACAAGCCTGAGTAGCTTGCCCATCATCTGTGTCTCTATCTCTGCCTCTCCCCATCTCTCTGCTTCTTTCTCTCTACTTTCTACCCATCTTGCTCCATTTTCCTCCCCATCTCTGTACTTTCATCTTTCCAGCTCTTTCTATTTCTCTCCCTCTGTCTCCATCTCTCAGCCCATCTCTCCATCTCTGTTTCTATCTCCTCTCTCCTCCTTTCTTCCTTCCTCTCCTACTCTCTCTCTCTCTCTCTCTGATATCATTTGTGGTATATTCGGTTGCTATGGGAACCCTAAGAAAGAAGTGAGTGTACCCTTCAAGACTTCGGCATTTTCCCGCCTCCCTCCCTCCTGCTCTCCCCTCCCTCTCTTCCTCTCTTCCTCTCTTCTCCCTCCCTCTCTCCCCATCGCCTCCTGGCAGAGGAGAGGACTTGGTTGAGGAGCTGCTGCTGCTGCCGCTGCTGGGCTGGGCCAGGACCCTCAACCCCATTGCCTCCACTGCTGCCGCGGCTGCCTGGGGACCTCTTGGAGACCAGGGCCAGGGACGGAGCTGTGCTGGAGGCACAGGCCCTGGTTCCTTTGGCTGAAGACACCCGGTAAGGACAAGATCCTTCTGACAGTGCGTGTGGCTGTGTGCGCACAGCTCACGTGACCTGGCCTTGCAAACCCGTGATGAGTGTGGCCTCAGTCTGCTGTGTGTCCCTCCTCGCTTGGATGGTGTCCCTCCCCACCGTGGGCACCTGCAGCCAGACTCTCCCCAGCCCCCCTCCCTCAGGGCCTCTGAGGCAGCTGGCAGAGCTGCAGGCCTGTTGGGGGCTGGGATGGGGCCACAGGGAGGGTGAGGAATATGCTCTTGCCCCATGCCCAGCTGAGGGGACAGCCTGGGCCTGCATCCTAGGCCATGGGCCATAGGTATCTGCCCCTGCTGCAGGTTGGGCCTAGCGTCAGGGGACAGCCTGGAACAACATGGCCTCTTCTCTCTGCAGCAGGGGCCTTTGCATGGTGGTGGGGACAGGCTGGGGGCTAGGGAGGAGCTGGGGCAGGTGAATGCCTGCAGCACCGTCCCAGGCAGGATCGGGTGTCACTGACCCCTGGAGGCTGCAGGCTGGGAACAGTCTGACACCAGGATGCTGCAGGCAGGCAGGAGACAGGTGCTGGTCCTTTCTGGCTGGAGCCCGTGGCTGCCCGGCAGCCGAGAGGCTGGAGCTGTCACTGTCTCCACGGCTGTGTTGGTGGTGGCCACGTGGAGGGAGCTGTTGTCTGGGCCAGCAGGCGGGCGGGCGCTGAGTGACGGCGGCGTTGCTGTGGTGGCAACGAGGGAGCCGCCTCGGTGGCATTGTGGTCTCCATGGAGAGGGGAGGAGACAGGGAGGAGGCCACCGTGCTGAATTGGTGGTTGCTAGGCAGAGGGTGATGCTGTCTCTGAGGTCTGCTGGTCCCCACGTGGAGGGGAGGGGCTGTGGCTGCCCACGAGAGGGGATCCTCCTTGGTGGGGAATCTGGCTGCTGCTCTGTTGGGGATTTTAGGGGATGGGAGGCTCATGGGGTGAGGCTGAGCTGCCTGTCGCTGCTGCGTCTGTCCCTCTGATGAAGCTGTCCCCGCCATGGCCATGCTGTCCCTGCCCAGGGCCTCTGGGTATACAGCTGCCCACCTGGACTCAGGCTCCTCCTTCAGGCAAGTTTGTCTTAAGCCCTGATCCTGCCTTCTGGGGGACAGGTAAGGAGGCAGCTTGCCCCAGCTCACACAGCAGGGAACAAGGGAGTCAGCCCTGGCATGTCCGTGTCTCTACCCCAGTGTCCTGCTCCAGAGCAGCCTGCCTCTGCTTTCTGGGGCCACTGTTTTTTCTCTGTGTCTCCAGTCCCTGCAATTCCCTGGAGCGACATTTTACTGAGATAGTAGCACTAGGAAGCCACCTGGGAGAGCCGTGAGGTTGGGGTTTGAATACTGGTCTTGGCTCTCATACTGTGTGTGCCATGCCTCAGTTTTCCCCTCTGTCCAGTGGGGATGCAGCACCTGCCTTGCAGGGCTGCTGGGTTTGAGGGATGGCAGATGATGCAGTGGTATAGTCCGTGGCCCCAAGTGGCAGCGAGGCCCTTGTCCCTCCTATGGTGGGAAGACTGTCCCCAGCTCAGGGTGACAGGAACAGAGTAGCCCAGAGGAGTAAAGGGTCTTGTGATGGGGGCAGCTTCTGGGCTGGAGGGGCTTCATCCGGGGCTTTAGTTGGGGTCATGGAGGTACGGCATGTGAAGAGAGTGGCTGGGAGGGAGCATCCCAGGGGCATCCAGGCAGGGGCTCTGGGGGCCCTCAGGGGAGCACTGAAGGAGTTTTGTTGTGGGCAGATGATTATTTTTGAAAAACTGGGCTCTAGTTTGGGTCCTGGCACCACCACTCTCGGCAGGGCCCTTGGGCATCTGCCATCACCTTTCTGGCCTCAGTCTCTTTATCTGTACAGTGGGACTTGCCGGTGAGGTGGGTACAAAGCAAAGCCTCTAACCTGCCTCTTCCTTTCATTTGCTGTTGGCACAGAGAGACAGTCCTTGTCCCGGGTGACCCCAAAGGGTGGACGTGGGGCTGTCCAGGCCAGGGTGGGTGGGACAGGGCAGTGGGTGCCTGTGGGAGGGAGACTAGGAGCGGCTGCAGGGAGCTGGGCTGGGCCTGCCAGACTGCAGTTTGTATCCCTAAGTGGCTGTTTACAGGCTGTGGTCTCTTGGGAGCCTCAGTAATAGAATGGGGATATTTTAAATAACTGAAGATATACAGGGGGGACTGCAGATTTCCTCACTCTGACCCAAGACCCCACCATCACTTCCTCGGGGACGCCCTCCACGACCACCCTGTCTGGTGCTCTGGGCCTCGTTCATTTCCTCCCAGCCTCTGGCGCATCCAGACAGTTCACAGCCTGCCCTCTGCGCTCTGCGGAGCAACAGCCTTTCTTGTCCTGCTGTTGTTCTACCCAAGGGCCCTGCATGGAGCCTGGCGCCTAGGAGTTCACTACTCAGGTGCAGTTGGGCATGGTGGCGCACACCTGTAATTCCCACATTCTGGGAGGCTGAGGCAGGAGAATTAAATTTGTGCCCAGCCTGGGTAATCTGGTGATTAGAAAGACCTTGTCTTAATTTTTAAAAGGGCTGATGTGAGGAATGGTGGCATGTGCTGTAATCCAGCTCTCTGGGAGGCTGAGGCAGGAAAATTGCCGTGACTTCAAGATCAGCCTAAGTTACGCAGTGAGACCCTGTCTTAAAAAAACAAACCCAACCAAATAAAACAGGTGGGAATGTACCTTATGGCAAAGGCCCTGGCTTCTGACCCCAGTAACTGAAAACCAAAATGGGGTGAATGTGTCGGTGGGTTTCTCTGCCAGACTCCCTAGGATGCTGGGCTTGCCCTGTTTTTACCAGAAAGAAGGTTGAGGCCAGGCAGGAAGGAGGGCACAGACTGGCCTTGAGTGCCAGGTCAAAAGGTCCAGCTCCCTTTTCTGCTGCACTTAGTCTGGCCTGGGAGACACAGGGGGAGCTTGTGTGTGGCCTTGACCCTAGATGTGGAGACGAGGTCACAGAAGCAGGCCCAGTTGACCAAAGAGACCCATTCAGCGCCTCAGTGTCTGTGTGACCTTAGGCCAGTGACCTCAGTTTACCTATCTGTGAAAAGGGATCACCTCTTTGTTGGTGTCCGGAAGTGATGGCTTTGAGCCCTGGTTTCCAGGTTTGGCTGAGAGACCTCCTTCCCAGCTGGAAAGACAGAAGGTCCCTGCTGGACTATGGTGGCCTGGAGGCCTCGCTGCCAACGCCCCAGAGGGACTCAGAACGCTGGGGATAGGCCACACTCAGCTCTGCCAGTCTAGGATTTCCTGCACCCTGTTCTGTTGGCCTGATTGCTTACCCTTCTAGGTCAGAAGTGGTGAAAAAAAGAAAATCAGCATAGCAGCTGTTTAATTGAATACCTACTGTGTGTCTAGACTTTGCTGCCTCTGTCCTCTCCCATGGCCATGCTGCTCATAGCATAGGGGTTGCTTGCCATGTGAACATGCGGAGCCCTGGGTACCCTAGAGCTTCCTGCCCCTGTTGTGAGTGGTGGGAGAAGGGGGAGGGCTTAGCAGAGGAGCCCTTGACCCCGGATGGAACTCAGAGTCCCTGGGCCTCTGTTTCAGGGGCCATGGACCGGGCAGATTGCACCCTTGCCGACTGCATAGCCCCGCCAGCCCCGAGGGCCCAGGGAATAGATCTGGCCTTGTGTGCTGTGGCCCAGTGCTTCACTCAAGACCCCATCTGTTTGGGGAGGAGAAAGGGGGTCTGTGGCATCCAACAGAGGTGGGATTCATGCGCAGCCCCGGGGAGAGGGGGGCTGCCTGGTACTGGCCAGGCCTGGAGGGCTGCCAGCGGGGAGGGAGGCAGCAAGGCAGGGCTGCAGGAAGACAACCTGCCACAGTGGCCTTCAGGGTCCCCTCGGCGAATCCACACCTCCACCCCACGTCCACACAGGGTAACAGCCCAGTCAAACCCGCTTTAGTCTTCTCAGGCCCAGGAGAGAAGGCACAGGCCACCGGGCTCCCTGCTGTGTGCTGTGTGACCCTCTCAAGTCCTGCAGTCTCTGGTCCTCAGACTGAAACCCTGCCCCTGGTGCTGTGTTGGGGCCAGAGGGCGCCCTCCAGGGGCACAGAGAGCTGGGCAGAAAATTGAGGACCCACGCAGCAGTGTGAGGGCCTGGTGTCTAAACGAGGCATCTAGGAGAGTGAGAAGCAGTCAGTTCCCAGTCCCCCCCCCCCCAGCAAATCGTGCTCTTTGCGTCAGTGGCTGCCTCTGTGCACTGGGAATAAAATAGTGTCTGCTCCCTGGGCAGCAGCTTTGTGCTTATGTCCTTTGCTGTCAGGGGCAGGGAAGGTTCCAGCCACCATGGCCCTGGGTCTGACAGGGTTTGTGGCAAAGCATGGGTTCTGTTGCACCTACTCTACCCACGCTGGTTGTGGGTTCTAGGCAGTCCATGATCCAACTCAGGTTCTTTGTCTGTGATGGGCTGAGGGTCCATGCAGGGACCCTGCTCCTTCCTATCCCTGCCTGGTTCCAACCTGTGCCTCCATCCTAGTGGCAGTGGCAGGGGAGGTACGACAGGACAGGGATGTCATGGCAGGATGCTGGCCTGGGCTGTGCAGCTGGGAGTGGACATGCTGAGGGTGGTCCTGGGGGCCACCAGTTTCCAGGGTAGGCACTGCTGCCACTGAAACCCCCACTTCTGAGCAAGGCCACACAGGGCCTGGCTGGAGCTGGCTCTGCTTATTTCTTTGCGTCGCCTATCACTGTGTGCACACTCCTCCTGTGTCCTGGGGCTGCAGCTGTGGCCAGGGCGATTTGGTGAGTTTGTCCTGGGTGGGCTGCTGCATAGTGTTGAGGAAGGCGGGGATACGGCCCCTTGTGGAACTGGCACAAGTTCTCTGAACATACAATAGAAAGGGCAGCCAGGTGGAATGGTACAAGCCTCTAATCCCAGCCCTCTAGGAGGCTGAGGTAGGAAGTTTGAACCCAGCCTGCATAAGTTAGCAGCTTTAATAAGAAAGACCCTGTCTTGAAATCTAAAAATACATTATGGGGAGTTGGTGCACGTGCATACCCTATCTTAAATTTTTTTCCCTTCCCCTTACTGCCAGTAAAGTAGCTCAGTGCCAAGGTCTGGGGTTCAATCCCTAGTACTGCCATAAGAAAAAAGAATCACCATCCCAAGCCCTGGGCCCTGCACCGTGCCAGGTTTCTGTACCCACAGGCATGAGTGATGGTCTGCTGTTGGCACGGCCTGGCCTCGGATCCATGCCCGGATCTCCCCCTGGGTTAAGGGCCTGGGTTCTGATCCTCGGTGTGGCTTCCCTGGTGGTCATGTCCCTGTGCTGGTCACTGGGCTGTTGGCACTTTTGCACAGTCACCCATGGTGTACGTTTCCTGTTCTGACCCAGGGGCTGCTCCGTGGGGTGACTGGTTGGGCATGGATGTTGGGGTTCTCCTGCTGTGGCTGGATGAATGCATTAAGCCGGACCCCCACGGGACAGGGCTTCTGCCTGAGGGTCTCTGCGGAAAGGGAGCATGGGGAGGCCCAGACCCAGAATTCCCTGGGGACTTGGGTGGCAGCAGTTGATGTCCCTGGCCATTCCCTGTCTGCTGTGACCCAGGGTCACTGGGTGCTGGGGCTCCTGGGTGCTAGCAGTGCTTGCTGCCTTCAGGCCTGGCTGCCTAGGATCCAGTGCCCACTGGCCTGAGGCCTCCAGAGCTGGATGGGGCGGGTGGGTGGGTGAGCACCCGCACCCCAAGGGCGGGTGCCGCTGGCTGTAGCAGGGAACTGAGTGTTCTCCCCTCATTCCTGCCCAGCCTTCCTCGGTTTCTCCTTCCCCCTTAGAGCCTGGCCGGGGTCAGTCCTGGGGCTTCTTTTGTTCTCTTGTCTGAGCAGGAGTTAGGTTGGTGCCCTTGGGAGAGTCTTGGGCAGGGGAAGTCCTGAGTTGATGCTTCCTGAGAGGTAGCTCTGCTTTGGTGGGGCCTCATTTTCAGAACATGCAGTCAAAGGAAATCATTGATTCCTTTTTTTTTTTTTTTTTCCAACATCACTCAAGTAGCACCACATTCCAGGCACTGTTCTAACTTGTACTGTTTTGTGTGTGTGGTACTGGGAATCAGGACCTTGCATCTGCCAGGCAGGTGTGAATGCTGCTGAGCTGTCTCCCTAGCCCCCAGGTTGGGCATGGATGTCGGGATTCCCTTGCTGTGGTTGGATGAATTAATGAAGCAGGACCCTGATGGGATGGGGCTTCTGCCTGGGGGGTCTCTGGGAAAAGGGAGCATGGGGATGCCCAGACCCTGAATTCCCTGGGGACTTGGGTGGCAGCAGTTGATGTCCCTGGCCATTCCCTGTCTGCTGTGACCCAGGGTCACTGGGTGCTGGGGCCCCGGGGTGCTAGAAGCTTCATAGAAATTAACTGTGTCCTCACAGCAGCCCAGCAAAATATGGCCACATTCCTGTTGTGCCATGGGAGAACCTAGGCGCGGTCAGCCAGTGAGCCGGGCATGCTCAGGGCTGTGCTGGGCCCCCCAGCTCCACGCGGCCCTCCCCACTGCCCTGCTGTGCCCAGGCCAGCCTACTGCCACGGGGTCATCCAGGAAGAAGACCCTGGCAGCTCGTGGCTGTGCAGCTTTTCATCCTTACCCTTTTGTCTGCCAAGCTTGCTGCTTGGCCTCGCTGAGGGCCAGTTTCTCTGCCTGTGGAATGGGGCCATCCTGGGCACACAGTGTGTGCTCGGCTGTGGTGGGCAGCTGTGCTGGTGCCATAACCTGGTCGAGGGAGAGACCTCGGAGGACCTGGGTGCTGGAACGGGACTGGGACACAGAGGCCATGGGGGGGTGGCTCAAGCTCACTTGCATCTCTAAGAAAGACTCAGAGGGGAGGGACTTGCACAGGGGCCCAAGGTGAGTTCAGCTTACTGGAGTTTCCTGGCTGGGAGGCACCTTTCCCAGAACCTGCTGGGGTCTGCCCTGCCTCCTGGGGTCCCCCAGGTCCAGTTGGTCCCCTGTAGGACAGATTTTCCCAGGGCTGGGTCCTCTACTACTGTGGGAGCCCTACAGGGATAGGACCGCACCCCCACCCCTACCTCCACTCCCAGCTCCCCACCCCCTCCTTTCTTTTCTTCCTTTTTTGCATTACTGAGGGTTAAACCCATAGCCTCCTCACTAAGCTAGTTCCTAGCTTTTTGAATTCTTAAAGTTTGGGACAATCTCTTGCTCCATTGCTCAGGGTAGGCTTGAATTAGTAGCCCTCCTCCCTCAAGCCCCCAGAGCACTGAGATTATAGTCAGGCACCACCACTCTTGGGACAGGGTGTCTTTTCTGTCCTGTTCACTGTTGTGCTTGCCAGCTAGACGTGAGCTTGCTGGATATGTGTAACAGGTGCTCTAGGAGTGTGTGTTGATGAATAACCCTCAGATCACTTTTAAAATCATTTCTAAAAGTCATCCTCTCCAGCTCTCTCTGAAGGTGGAGCCCAAGCAGAGAATTGAACCCAGGTCTCTTGGCTCCCAGTCCTGGGCCCCTCAATCTGCACGTGCGCACACATGCAGGCACATGGATGTAAAGCACATGTACTTGGCCATGGTCCAGAGCTTCCCTCAGATGCTTGCCCAATTGTTTGGCCTCAAAGTGCCCATCTGCCCATCTCTCTGCCAAGGCCACAGGCTGGACACCAGCAGGGGCACCTGTTCTGGGGCCTCCCCAGCCTTTGTCTGTCCCCAAGATGGGCAGCAGGCCCAGAAGGGGCCCTGGGAAGTCAGGGGACTTCTCAGTGTGGCCAGTGCCCCCCAGCTGCCTGGTGGATCCTGTACCCCCTCTTGCCAGGACCATGAGCCTCACCCTGCCATCCCACCTGCTCAAGCCTCCTGGCCACCCCTGCCAATGGCCCTGGTGCTCCCGGCCCTCCGGAGTGTCAGCATCAGCCAAAGGAGCATCCTTCGCAGGGCCTGGCCTCCCTTCCCCCTGCCCAGGAAGTCACCCTGCTGCAGGGAGGAGGGTAATTAGTGCAAGGCAGGCTGATTAGCTCAGAAATTAAGTCTTTGTTTCCCTCCCTACCCAGTTTCCCAAATGGAGCAGATGCAGAGTGGGCGAGGGGCGGGGCTGCTGAGGGGGGGTTGTGGGCGGGGCCACGAGAAGGGCCATGAGCTGGTGGAGGGCACTGGGCTCTCTAACCTGGAAGCCGCATTTGGGGCTTCGTTTTCCAGTCCCTCACTGTCACCGCTGTCTTTATGGGGCACCTACTGTGTGCTGTTGCTAGGCAAAGACACTGATCACACGCAGTCTTTGGGACTGCGGGGCAGGTAGGGGACCCTAATTTTTCAGGGGACAGCCCTGGGGCTCAGAGAAGCGAGGTGACGAGGCCCAGGGCGCACAGCTCAGAGAGGCCAGGGCAGGGGTGAGGTCCAGGCAGCCTCAGCAGCCCCCTTTGTCTGGGGCTTGGGGGAGGGGTTCTTGGGTGGTGGTCAGTGCAGGTACTGCCCATCTGTGCGCCTGGGGACCAGGGCATTATGACCTTGGGTTCTTGGGAGGAGCAGGGGCAGTGACAGAGATGATGGCCACTGTGGTGAGTTATTTAGTGCGTGCTGTATGCCCAGCAGGAGCCCTGGGATTGAATCAGTCATTCTCACAGTTTGATTTTTTTTTATTGCACTACTGGGGATCGACGCCAAGACCTTCATTCATACTGAGACATCTTCAGCCCATTTTAATTTTTTTTTCTTTTTTAATTTCAAGACAGGGTCTTACTCAATTGCCAAGGCTGGGCTCACAAACCTTGTGACTTCCAGCCTCAGCCTCCCAGAGTACTGGGATTCTAGGCATGTACCACCAGGCTTGGCTCAAGATGGTTTTCTTTTTCACTTTTTGGATTTGTTTTTTTTTGGGGGGGTGCAGGGTCTCACTATTGGCCCAGGCTAGTTCAAACTCGTGGCATCCTCTTGTCTCAGCCTCCTGTGTGCTGGGATTGTAGCTGTGCACTCCCATGCTTGTCTCTATTTGACAATTTAAGGAGCTGGGTTTGGGGGGCAGTCAGGCCTTCCTCCTCGGCTACCACTCCCTGTGGGATGCCGTGCAGGCAAGGTGCCTGGTGCCTGGTAGGCTTTCAACCAAGGGTCGTGTCCTGACCTTGTCCCCGAAAATCCGGAGCCTGGATCACTGTGTTGGGGGCCCAGTGACCAGCCATCATCATAGCAGCGCTGCGGTAGGCATTGCTCTTACCCTGTACGGACGAGAGGGCGGGGCTCTGAGGGACTGTGACTTGTTCAAGGTCCATGTGGTGAGAGGGAGGGGCTCGGCCTGACCCCCGCTTCACAGGCTTTGGAGGCCACTGCTCCCGCCGGAGGGAGGGGTGACCCCAGTGCATCCTCCTCACGTCTGGGCAGGGAGCACCTACACTTCCTTGGCTGTGTGCCGGGCACACCTGGGTCCCCACCTCTGCTGTGACCTCGGGCTGTTGGGGATTGGTTGTGGCCGCCCACTGCTGGACTCATCCTTTGGGGAACCCTCTGCTCCCTGAAATTCAACTTGGGGTCACTACAGCCTCCTCTGCATCCTGCCTGCCCCTCTTGTTTCCCAGCTTCCCTCCGGGCTTGGGTGCCATTCTTGCACTTCACTGTGGCCTCTGTGGTCACCTCGCCGACCCCAGCCCTGCTCAGGCGTCCTTGCTGCCTGCACTGCGTCACCATCAGGGGCTGTGCTGTCATGCCCCCCAACCCCCCGCGTCCATGCTGTGCCCTCGGCCATGCCAGCTCCCCAGCGTGTCACTGGCTTCTCCCTGCCCTTTGGCCACAGTCCAGAATCCTCACCCTGGCTTCTGAGGCCTCCAAGGACTGCGCCCAGCCCCGACTCCCTCTCCCTCACACATGCCATTACTGGGGCTCCTGGGCTCCTTCCACTTCCTCAACAGTGCCACTCTCTGGGTAAGGTGTCCGTGGTTCCTGTACCAGGATCCCCTGCACAAAGCCCTCCCTGACCTGGGAGGGACAAGGGGCCAGGGTCCTGCAGAGCTGCCCATTTAGTGGAGCAGGAGGCCGAGTCAAGACAGCTCGACTGGCACCTGGGCTGCTGCTCTGTCCTCTGGCCTGTGCATGTGCACAACGCGTGCACGCTCGTGGGCGCTGCTATCTGGGAGACTGCGTTTGGCTGGGAAGCTCAGCTGCCTCCTCCCTGGTCAGGGTCTGGGATGGTCCCTGGGGGCTGAGCCAGTGCTGTCCCTGTGGGCGGTGGGGACGCTGTGTGTGAATGTGGGGGGTGTCACAGCCCCCCACCAGTCCTCAGGACCACAGCTTCCCAGCTTCTCTCAGCATCTTTTCCCCCTTTGCTTCAAAACAAACACCCGCGAGCCCAAACGGCCCAGCCAGCCAAGGCACAGATGGAACCTGAGTCTGAATTAATTAGTCCTGTTGCCAAGGCAACTGAACCTGGACCCTGATCCAGGATCCAGTCTTCACTCTGGGCTGTACCCCCCACCTCCTCCTGCCATTCACGGCCCCACCCCTTGGACCCAGACCCTGCCCCCTCCCTGCAGTAGTTGGAGGTGCTCTTGGGGACTGTCCCAGAATAAGGGAGAAGAGAGGGGTGTCTGAGAGCTGGTGCAGGGTCCCTGCCTGGGCACACCTGAGGCCCACGTGCCGCACTGTCCCGGGGACGAGTGGGGTAAGGGATGGAGCTCCTGGGGTTGTGCTGGCTTGGGGGGGCAAGAGGAAGAGGGGGAGTGGCCTGAGATACTGTTGGGGATACAGTGGCAGCCCCTTGGGGCCCCACGGCAGGTGTGCAGTGACAGCTAGAGTTCAGTGTATCCTCAGTGGTTGATGGAATTCTGTCCCCAACAAGCTCAGGATACCTCTCCCATCCTGACCCTGTGCTCCGAGCTGCCAATCAGAACATCGTCCCAGGTCCGGGGAGATGGCTCAGTGGAATAAATGCTTCCCTGGCAAGCACAAGGGCCTGAGTTCAATCCCCCGTTCCGCCAAAAAAAACCCCCAAAAAACAAAAAAACATCATCCCCAGGGAGGTCCTTTACATTGTGTCTCCTAGCCTGTCCATCAGTCTGCCCACTTCTGATTCTTATCCTGGGGTCTGGAAAGACATTTAGCTTCCATTTCCTGCTTTCTGCCTGAGAAATGGGTACAACAGCCCTGCCTGGCAGGTTTAGGGGAGGTGCAGAGTCTCTGCTTGTCCTCAGTGACCGGCTGGATGCTCGCAAACCAGTGGCCACCTAACAGGTCAGGCTCCCTCGTCATCCTCTGCTGCCCTGAGGAGAGTTAGGGTCTGCATTGGGCCATGCTGCAGACAGAGGAGTAGTGCAGGCTGGCCGGCAGGCCTTGCTGGGTGGTGTCAGCTCAAGGCTGGGGCTCTGGGCCCCCTCCTCCCCCTGCTCTTGAGAGTGGGGCATTGGCAGGGATGTGGACAGCGCCACCGACACAGGAAGAGCCAGTTTCCATGCTTCCTGCTAGCAGGGGTGGGCTCGTGGGCAGCTACAGACCTGGGCCATCCGTGGAGGTGGACTTGGCGAGAAGGACCCCGAGGACCTGGGAGGAATGAGACCTTGTGTGTGTGTCTCCTGGTAAACTTTCAGAGCCTCCTAGACCCCTGTAAATGCTTACCTGGGATGAGGCTCAGGGCAGGCCCTGGAGATGGAACACCGCCCCTCACCCAGTGGGCTGTTCGCTCCTTGGCTGTCAGGGCAGCATCTCAGTGAGATAGGGGCACAGGAGAGAGAACAGGATTCTCACCTTGGCACTGCAGCCCCTCCGTGGGAGTCCATGGGCAGGCAAATTGCTGCTGTACTTGAGCCTCAGTTTACTCATCTGTTGGCTGGGCTCACGGGCCTGCATGAGAACACCCACTGGTAAAACATTTTGAAAGGCACAAGTGAGGGGAGGGGGACTCAGGTGCCCAGAGGGGCCAGGGCACGCAGAGCTACATATCTGGTCCAAGCGAAGCGATAGGGCATGGTGGGGCCTGTGGCAAACTGCAGCGGTCGGCTCTGCCTTGGCATCATCGGGATCAGCGCCTGTATCCACACCACGCTGGCCAACAGAACTCGACCACGGCTGCCGGAGGAGCTGCCAGCTTGCCCCAGAAGGCAAACTACAAATGGATTAACTGGCGGGAGTATTTAACTCTCCTTTACATAATAACAAGGGCTAACATTTATTGAGGGCTTGCTCTGTGCCAGGAGACAACTAAGCACTTTACTGGGATTATCTCGCTTGATCCTCACACCAACCCCCAGGCGGGAGGTACGGGAGGTGCTCAGTTGCTATTCCTGCGTTGTAGACGAGGCAATTACCACAGAGAGGTTAAGTCTGGAGCCCAAGGTCACACAGCTGTCAGGGAGGTGGTGGGATTCCCCAGGGGCCTTCTGATGCCTGATCTGGGGTGTTTTCTCTCCAGCCCCACTGGGCTGGAGAGGATGGAATCAGCAGCCTTCTGTGTCTCCCATTGCTGAGGAGGTTGGGGGAGGGAAGAGGAACAAAATGCAGCAAAGGCAGGGGTGTTGTGGAGCTGAGGAAGAATAACGTGTTTTTTTTATGAGCTTGTTAACATTTGTGAAGTTAAGTAAGCAGAAATGTATGCCCCTTGTTTGCATGAATTAAAGGGAGGGCTGCACGGGGCTGGCTCGGTTACTGGGTAACTGAGCACACCTGTGGACCTGGGCCGGGGGCACCCTGGGACTGCTTCTGGGCTGATTTTGGAGAGAGGCCGCTCCAGAGCGTGCAGGGCTCCTGAGGCCTCGCAGTTTGCCTGGCAGTGACTGACCAGGCCTGGGCGCTGGGACCCAAAGACCACCAGCGTTGCTGCCCAAGAGCTGTGGGATCTGAGGCCTCTTGCCTCAACCCTGAACCTCCACTTCTGCCTGTTGAAAATGCGGGCAGTGATTGCGTAATCCCCTGGCTGAGGGTGCCCCCCACACTGCCTGCCTGGTGCGATGCTGGCTGGTGGGGGAGCCCTGCTGCTCTGGCTCAGCTCTTTGGGGACCCTTTGTCTTTGATGGGCAAGAGCCAGGGGATCAGTAGCAGACCCCTCCCACAACCACCTGGTAGAGCTGTCCTGGACCCTGTGGCAGCCCTGCCTTCCATTAGCAATTATTGGTTGCCTGTATGTTTCCCCACTGCTTCAAGTTTCCTTGTCAGTGGTGTGAGTCTGAGGAAGTGAGAAGGCAGATGGAGGCCCGGGAGCACAGGTCCTTCTTCCCTTTCTTTCACAGAGGTGGAGGAGCAAGGTGGTCCTGGGGGCGGTGGTGAGGGCCCTGGTGGAGCCTGCGAGGGAGGAGCAGGTGAGGAAATGGTTTCTGGGGAGATCTGGATTTTGCTTCAGCCCAGGGAGTGAGAGCTGGTGGAGTGGTCAGCTGCTCAGGTCCCTGGGGACTGGACGTGGGCGAGGGCCTCCTGTTGCCCCTGGAACTCAGGGCCAGGAAGAGGGGGATGCCTTCGAGGGGCTGATGCTGGGGCCAGAGATGGATGCGGACCCGTGCCTGGTGGGCTGGGCAGCTTCCTAGGGGAGGCATCTTTCAGTCCTCTGGATGGAGTAGCATTTGCCAGGGGCCAATGGGGCTGGAGGGTGCTGCAGGTCACTGCAGCCTCACAGGAGGACCTCAAGAGGTGCGATCAGAGAGGAGCGAGAGGCTCCTGCGGCACCTCGGGGCGGAGAGGAAGATCCAATGCGCCCCCGGCTGGCCTCGGTTGCTGGAAGGGGCCTGGACTTGGCTCTTGCAGAAGCAGGGGCTAAGCTGGGCATTAGGAACCAAGAGAAGCTGAAGACTTGGGGAGTGGGTTCAGAGTATAATGGGCTTGGGCTGGAGTGGTGGGTGGGTGGGGGTCTGGGGGCATGGGCACCTGATGGAGGTGTGCACATGTGTGTGCCCGCAGCCTCAGTGCTTAGGAGTAGTTGGAGGGCGGGGTGCTGGGGGCAGATTTGCAGGGTCAGAACCCAGCCAGATGTGGGGGGCTGGAGGCTCAGGGCGGTGTTGACACACACAGGCCAGGGGGAGCTTCAGTACATTTTCCCCAAGCAGCTTGGTGGCATGGTCCCTTAGCAACCACTGCAGCTGCCCAAGGGAGCTGTCCTGGAGGGGGTCAGAACTGGAAGGATGAGAGTTTATTCTCTGAGGGGTGGAAGGGAGGGGGTGGCGGGTGGCTTGGGGCTGGGTGGGAGGTGCCAGGCACAGCCCGTGGGTCCTTGAGCCAGAGGAAGGGCAGAGCCTGGAGGGAGCGCTGGTCCCATGGTGTGTCTCCTTTGTCATCTCAGACTGCCGTGGTCCAGCTCAGGCCTCTGACTGCAAGGCCTTAGCCTTGTTCTGTGTACCCCAAGGAAGCTGAAGGAGCCTGGCACCTCACTGCTGGTGGGAATCTAACACTCAGCAGCCCTAGGGGCCTTGAGGAGGGTGGCTCAGAGGGGCAGCGAGGGCTGCCCAAGGGCACAGCGCTGGGAGGGTCAGAGAGCACCCCAGGCTTGGTGCCCCAGGCTCCCCTACTGCCCATCCGGGGTGCTGATTCCCCTGTAGCCTAGAAGACTCAGGTCCAGCATGAAAAGCTGGAGTCTCAGTTTATGCATCTGTAAATAGGGCCCGTGTGGTGGCTACCTGCTAGATTTTTTTTTTTTTTTTTGTCTTTTTTTGAGACAGGGTCTCACTATGCAGTTCAGGCTGGCCTTAAGCTCACTTTGTAGCTCAGGCTGGTCTCGAACTCACAACAATCCTCCTGCCTCAGCCTCCCGAGTGCTGGGATTACAGGCATGCGCCACCATGCCCGGCTTACGCCACCATGCCCGGCTCCTGCTAGATTATAGGCTCCCCTTGGGCACTGGGGATCGGGAGTCACTCCTGGGTTGTCCCAGCTCTCAGGTGGGGGAACAGGGACCCTATGCAGGAGCAAAGCCAGCCCTGGGTTCAGGGAAGGCTTCCTGGAGGAGGTGACATCTGGCAGAAGCTGGTTGGAGCTAACCTCATGGAAGCTTCGCTTACCCATAAGGAGCTGTGCACCTTCTGCAGGAGCCCCAGATAGATTCTGAATAGGGCAGGCAGCCCAAACCCCCTTCTGGAAGGCTCCTTCTGGCTGCTGGGAAAGCCAAAAGTCAGCATGGGCAGCCATCAGAAGAGCGATGCTCTGCCTGTTTTTTTTTTTTTTTTTTTTTTTTTGTCTTTTTGAGACAGGGTCTCACTATGCAGTTCAGTCTGGCCTTAAGCTCACTTTGTAGCTCAGGCTGGTCTCGAACTCACAACAATTCTCCTGCCTCAGCCTCCCGAGTGCTGGGATTACAGGCATGCGCCCCCATGCCCGGCTTCTGCCTGTTTTTTTTAATTTTTTTAATTTTTTTTATTTTGAGACACATTCCTGTGGGAAAGGCAGCTAAAGCTGAGGTTGGGCTCTGTGGCCCGAGCAGCTGGGCATGCAGGCTAGGGTAAGACGTGTTCTGGATCCCCCGAGACATGGGCGGCAGACGTCCTGGGGGTCTCTGGGAGGGCAGAATGGATGAGAGTGGCACTGAGGACACCAGTGGCCTCTCAAGTGCCTCTGAGGGACTGAAGAATGGCTGGCTCTGGAGTATGCACGGCTTGCTTTGCCATCTTCCTGTCTTAGCCTCCCAGAATATTGCGATTATGGGCACATGCTACCAGACCTGGGATAAATTTGGATTTTTTTAAAATAAGAAATCAGAGACGTTATTTATTTAACATTTAACAAAGTATCTCACAGGAAAACATCCTTACTCTCTGGAACTCTGTAGTATGCTTGAGCTGGGTGTCCACTTGTCCGAGTTCCACGTGTGTCCCTGAGCACCTGTCATTGTGGTCTCTGCCACATGTGGGTTAGCTGGTAGCTGCCAGTTAGCTTGGGCCATCTGCTAGGGAGGTTGTAGTGTCCTTCGGGTCTCTACCCCCTTGTGTGGCCAGAGGTCCTCTGGGATCCTGAGCTGCCCCAAGGGATTGTTAGCTGGAGTGTGCAGGGTCAGCGCCCTGTGGCCACCACCTGGCTGAGTAGTGCTCTTGTGGCAGCATTTGAGACCCTGCCCCCTTGCTTGTCCCTTTTGCCCTGGGCCTGCCACCCTTGGTGACCCTTGCAGCCCCCAACTCATTTTGTTTTGCAGCTGCAGTGTTAAGGCTAGGGTCTGTGTGGACAGAAGGTTGTAATGTCCTTTGGGTCACTACACTGAGTGTGGGAACTGCCGTCCTCAAGTAAGCCCCATGCTGTCCTGTCCACCCCCTTAGAAGGAGGCCGAGGCTCAGCAGAGTGTGCTCATCACTTCAGAGGAGAGCTGTGAAGCTGGTGGTGGGGGACAGTCCGAGGGCCTAGCTATGCAGGTCACAGACCCTCTGCTTCCCTGTGTGTCCTTAGCCACGTGGCTTTGTGGTTCTGAGCTCCTTTCCTTACCTCTCAGTGGGCAGCATAACAGCGTCCACCTCCCAGGCCCAAGGAAGGCTTAGGATTCTGCAGGGTGAATAGCTCTCGGGGACCAAGCGTGTGGTCAGCCGGGTGCCCCAGACTTCCTTCAGGATCTTTCCTGGTGGCACTGAGAATCCCAGCCCTCCACCTCCCTGCCCCTTGGTCTCTCGAGGATCAGTCTCCTCATCTGAAAAGTGGTCTTGTGACCAAGGGGTGGAGCTGAGGGCTGTGCCTGCAGCAGCTGGCCCACTGCACCGCTGGCAGGACTGACCCCCAGGTGAAGTGTGTGTGCTTCTTTAGAGTGACGCTGACGTGCAGCTGTGGTCACCATGGCTCTGCAGGACTTTACTTCCAATCAGGTCCACAGGGAGCTGGGCCTCGGCTGCTGTGGGGAGCACAGGGTGCCAGGTTATGGCCTGAAGTCAGGGAGGGATAGGAGCTGGTGAGGAGGGTAGGGATGGCTTGGAGTGAGGGCTCTGGCTTCACCTTGGGGATTGAAGAAGCTTCTGGAAGGGCTTTGGGGCCTGGACCTCAGGAGATGTATGCTAGGGTACAGGGGGCACGGCTGGACGGGGCCTGGGGTTCAGGGGCCTGGAGAGGTGCGTGCAGCTGTTAAGACTGGGGCCAACGTGGGCTTGGGCTCCTCGGATGCGTGGCCTGAACAGGGTCAGGAAGAGCTGGAGATGAGAGATGAGGGAAAAGCGCAGCAAAGCAGGGTGAAGACCCTGGGCTGAGGCCCGGAGAGCTCTGGACACAGAGCCGGGGCCACACCCACCAGCGCAGGCGGGAGGGCTGCCCAGACATGCAGTGATCTGTGGTGGTGCCCTGTTGTGTGTGTGCTGGGGGTGGGGGTGATGGGGCAGCCTTGGTGCTGGCAGGCGCTTCTGTGTTCAGGAGTTCTCAGGCAGCCAGCATAAGGGGTATGGATCGGGCCTCTGCAACGCAAGGGGCGTGCCATGCTCCTGGGGCAGGGCTGGCTCTGACAGGAAAAGGAGCCGCGGTGCCAAGTGTGTGAGATGGGACAGACCTGGGCTGCCCGCCAGCCTATCCGGGGGGCCTGACCTTGGCCCCCGGCCTCAGTTTCCCTGTCTGTATAGTGCGTGGGATGATGCACATGGCCTGGGCAACTTGGTACCAGGTGCCACTGTTGTTCTGTCATTGCTATGTGGCATTTGGAGCTCCCCCACCCCCGTGGCCGTGGGACGATCTGGCCTGCAGAGCCAGGCAGCTCAGGGGCTGATGAAGTCCTCGAGGTGACGGGCCGATACCAGGACCCGAGGCCCAGGCTGCCAGGTGCCAACGGAGGCTGCTGGAGGGGAGGGCAAGACAGGAGAGGACAGACCCTACTTCCTGGCAAGTAGAGGGATTATATGAGTTTGAGAAAGACACAGAAAAGGGCCGAAGAATGGGACCGTGCTAGCCAGATTTTCCCAGGTAAACACGCACAAAGCCCGGAGAAAGAAAGGGCTTGGCTTGCGGTCACATAGTAGCTGGAACCGGGAGCAGACCTGTGGACCGAGGGGTATGGGTGCTGCCCCCTCTGTGAAGGAGGGATGTGATCATTTGTCAGGGGAGTTTAATAATGAATGAAGCCCAAGTGTCTTAATTCAGGCAGCAGGCCCGAAGTAATAAGGGACCCTGTATTAATTCGGAAGTTAATGAATATGCAGGTGTGTCTGAATGATTAATGGGGCTCCTGGAGGCCTTGAAGAGGGGGTGCGAGCGGCTGCTGATGGGAATATGAATATTGCATGCATCTAGGATGCTTGGTAAACTGGGAGCAGGTGGACATAAACGAAGTGGAGGACCCTGGTGGCCACAGAGAGCAGAATAGGCACTCAGACAGATACACGGTGCCGTGGCTAAGTGCTCTCGTTTCCTCGCTGTGTGATCTTGAGTGAGTCACTTAACTCCTCTGAGCTTCCACTTCCTCGCCTGTCGGATGAGCATGAAAAGGATTTCTGGCTTTGTAGTTTCTAAGGACGAAGGGAGACAAGCCCTTGGTACAGGGAAGAGTGGTGGTCGGGAGAGAGGCAGGTGCAGGATCACGGTGCCCAGCATGTTCTCTTGAGTAGGGTCAGTGCCTTACAGTTGTGAAGGGGCCGTTCCTCATCGTTCTACACTGCGCTCCTGGCAGCAGCAGCTGGGTGAGAGGAAGCAGGGGGTGCCTTGCCCCGCAAGGGTCCTCCAAGGCTTGAGCCTGGGCCACGAGCGCGATGCTTCCTGGGGCTTTAGTCTCCCCCAGAGGTCTGTCTGCCACTCAAGGCCCTACTGAAGCTTTGTGAGAAACTGGGGTGCTGATCCCTGTTGCTGTGCCTCTCCTTTGGAGGGCTCCAGACTCTGCAGGTGTTGCTGGTTGAATGCTCAGAGCTGCTGAACTGTGGGGTGTGGGCTCTGGGCGTGGTGCCCCTCTTCCTGCTCCCAGGGTGCTGCGCCTCCTGCCTCTGGAATGGGACGGGGTGCCTCATGGCGCCAGGTGGGTGCCTGAGTTTCCAGCTTGGGTTCGTGCCCACCTCATCCGCACTGTCAGCAAGCCCCTGGTTTGGGCACAGGCTGGAAGCGAAGCTGGTGTCCTGTGGTCCGAGCTGGGCTGGGGCTGGGGGCGCGTCCAGTGCCTGTGTCCCCACCACGCCCCCTCCCTGCCAGGTCACTTGGCTGCTGGCTTTCAGCTTCAGGAGCAGCTGATGAGTGAATGAATGGAAGGGTGAATGCTTCCAGCCTCTTTTCTGTTCTCTGGGCAGCTCTAGCCCCGCGTGAAACTGCTAGGAAGATCCAGGGAGGCCCAGCCTACGCTGGGGTTTCTCCTCTGCTCTCCAGCTGTCTTGCCCAGCCTGGAACCCACCCTTCCTGGCTCCCTATGGTCTGCAAGTTATGCTATCGAAGTTGCGTCTTAGCCATCTTGGCCGGCCATGGTGCAGTCTGCTGTCACAGACCAGGAAACGGGAGGCCCAGAAGGGAGGGGACTCTGGGGCAGGGCTGGGGTTGAAATCCCCCTCCTGGCCTGCTTCTCCACCCTGCCCTGTGTCCCTCATGCCTATGTATTTATAGTCCTTACTGATCTATATTAGCACCAGGGCCTGCTTGGGCTTTGCATTCTGTGATCTGAGGTTGGCTTTGAATGCTTGAGGGCGGGGAGCTGTGGACTAAGAGCTCGCCCCACAGGGAAGCCAACGCAGCTTCTCACCTTATGCTTCCCAGACCCAGGCTCACGCTGGGCCTTTGGCCTGCAGAAGCTTTGCTAAACATGGGCCAGCCTTGGGGGTGTGTGTGTGCAGTGTCTGTCTGGGTCTGTTGTCACGCCTTGCTTCCCTCCAGCTCTGCAGGAGACTGTATTTAGCACGGGATCGAGGGCACAGGCACGCCAGCCCCCTCTGGGAGCCTCAGTGTCCCCCTCTGTAGAATGGATGTAACGCCCTCCCGTCTCCTGCCTGGCAGGCGCCAAGCCTGCAGACTCTGCACACTCCTTGTGTCTGCTCTGGCCCTCAGCATGTGCAGCCCTTGCACCCTGAGGGACCAGAGTGTCATCTCTGCTTGACAGATGAGGCCAGCGTGGTGGCCCTAGGGTCAGCGTGACTTACCGCGGTGGCACTGCCAGCCTGCTGGGGTAGAATTCAGACTCATTTAAGTCTGAAGGCTCCCATTTCCCAGGCCCCCTCCCCAGGGCCCGCCTGGTCCTTGGATGAGGTCAAAATCCTCACCCTACCAGTGTGGTTCCTGCCCTGGTCGCCATGGGAACAGCTCCACTAACTCTATGCTTCTCTTACAGAGCAGAGACGACTGGCCGCCCTGAGCGCAATTCAATTCAACAGACATTTACTGAGTGCCTACTATGCGCCAGGCCTTAGGCTAGGCACTGGGGTGGGGGGGCACAGAGAGGAAGACGGGGTCCTGTCCTCAGGTAGCTCTGGGCTTGGGAGCAAGGGGTGTGCAGCGACAGGTAAGAGTCCAACAGCCTGGCACTGAGAGAGAGGTAGAGACAAAGGCTTAGGTGCATTACTGGAGAGCTGCTCTTTCTGGGACGTGCCTCAGTTTCCCCACCTATAAAATGGGAGGAGGTGAGGCAGTATGAGGTGATTTCTAGGATCCTCACAGGACTCCATGGGCTATGCCTACGCCATGGAGGTGGGACAGAGCAGGGAGGCCACCAGTCTCCAAGGGGACTCCCTGAGGGCTTCTCAGGAGGAAGCCTCAAGATTGAGAGCCCATAGGTTTCCTCTAGCTCAGGGATAGCATAGGCAGAGGCCTGGAGGACAGGCAGGAGGTGTCCCTGAAACTTCACATGGTCACGGGGGACAGGTGAAAGGTGAGCTTAGAGGGGTCTGAGGGCCACGGGGTAGGATTCTGAGCACCCTTCTGGAGCAGTGGGAGCCATGGGCTGCTGTTGAGAGCCAGAAACCATGGTCCTGTGCCGCCCTGCAGTCCTGCGGTGTGCGGCAGCCTTGGCTCTGTGCTAGGCGCTTTCCACACAAGTCCTCATGTAGCCCCATCAGTGGACGTTACTGGCCCCATTCATGGAGGGGAACACTGAGGCTCGGAGAGGGAAGCTTCTTGTCCAAGGTCATACTGTGAGCCCTGAGTCCCCGTGCTGGAGAGGTCTCTGTTCTGCGTGAGTTCACCCACCCTGCCTGCCCCCAAGCCCTGGGATACCGGTTTGGAGGGCAGAGGTAGAAAGATCCCCAAATGGTAGCAGGGACTGCTTTGTCTAAGGGCCCGAGTTCCTTCCTATTTCGCAGATGAGCAGACTGAGGCCCCGAGGGGCCCATTGCTGGGCCAGGGGTAAACCTGAGTGAGAAACAGCGTAGGGTAGAAACCTATCTCCTCCTCATTTACCTGAGGCTGGAGAGTTCAAGTCCTTGAGAGCTGTGCAGAAGCTGACACCCAAGGTCCTCCCCAGGGAATGGGAAGGGCTGGCATTGGTGTCACAGACCTGGGTTCAAATTCTGCCTTTGTCTTGGATGAGCTGTGTGGTGGTGCGCAAGTTATCAAGTACTCTGAGCCTCGGTTTCTTTATCTGTACCAGGGAGGACAGCCCTCCCTGTTCCCTCATGAACACACATTTATTGAGCACCCACTGGAGGCCTGGTGCTAGGTAGGCCCTTCCCTTGGGGAAGCAGCTGTTATGAATTCTGGGGTGAGGAGGGAGACCAGGGGCTGCGGGAACCCAGCCAGGTGAGGGCAGGACGAGAGGCAGGTGCCAGCTCCTGCAGGATCTTGTGGGTAGGCTCTGTATATGTTGGAATTTTCCCAGATCAGAGGGGAACGCCATGCTCAGACTTAGGGTGTAGAAAGCTTATCCAGGCTGGGGGCTGGGCTCAGTTGGGCTGTGAGATTAGAGACAGCTCAGGGAGGTGCTAGAAAGAGGGCAGAACCAGAGCACGCACAGCGTCACGGTGGGCACAGAGGTCCCCGGGCGTGGAGTGCAGGGTGGACGGGTCAATGGGCTGGAGAAGCTAGTCAGGGGCAGGTGAGCAGTGGGCTGGGTGTCCAGGACTAGATGAGGTGGGTGGGCAGGTGACGTTCTAGGTGCCAAGCAGGAGCCAGAGGCAGTAGGGACATGGTTGAGTGAGGCTGACATAGAAGCCTTGGGAGGGGTCGAGACCCTTCTAGAGGAAGCAGGTTTGAGAAGAACAGGAAGCTGGGTCCAGGACTTCAGGGAGGGCCTCTGCAGAAAAAGGGAGTCTGGGAGAGCCAGGTGCAGGTTCTTGGCCCCCGGTGATGGGTATGCCAGCACCTGAGTATGTCCCCAGAAAAGATGAGGCCCCAGAAGGGGAAGGTGTTTGTGAAGGAGGGAAAAACATTTGCATGCATAACAAGGCTGAAGTGAGGGAGAGAAAAAGAGGAAGAGAGAGGAGAGAGATGAAAAGAAATTACCATACATCAGGATCTTGTTATTCAACCTAATTTTCAAAGGACCACAGCTGTCGCACTGAGATAATCCGTTAATTATAACAGCCATTGTGCTTTGGCAATGGGAGAGAAACCGAGGCCGGGAATAGGCTGAAGGAGGGGGAGGAAGCAGGACTTTGAGGGCCTGGACCTCAGAGAGGGGGCAGAGGGGGTGCTCTCCGGGCCAGGCCTCAGCCTTCCTCACTGTTAGGGTTAAAACCATGGTGGGGGGGGGGTGCTCTGCATGCCAGGCCTGTGCCTCACTCCTGGCTCCTGGCCTGGGACTGTGAGGGTGTCACAGCAGCTGACTTTATTGAGCAGTTACTATGTGCCAGACCCTGCTCTGTGGCTGTTCCTTCTAGCGGGTGCCCTTCTTGCCCATTTTACAGGAGAGGAAACTGATACTCAGGGGAAAGCAGCAGCTTGCCAGGGCCGTGGTTAAATGGGCAGCCTGGATGAGAGGGGCGTGGCCCCCTGCCCTTCCAGGAGCTCATAAGAGAGGGCCAGTTCCAGGAGTTGGATGCAGGAGCCACCATCATTCAGGGCCCCTGGTTCTGCCCAGTTAGCCATTGCCAGGGTCACTGGTGGCCCTCCCCTGGCGTTTCCGGGCCCAAGGCAGCCCCTGGGCCATGACAGAGCCTCCTTGTTCTCAGAGCTGCAGCTGCGGCCTCCATGGGATGGCACCCACCCTGCAGGGAGGGGCTCGCAGGCTCAGGGCCCAGGAGAGGGTTTCCCATTGGCCAGCTTCCTCGGTGCTGACCCCTTGTGACCCTGGCTGGAGGTGCTGAGGCCCAGGGATGGGTTTCTCAGCTTGACCCACAGGGACTCCAGGGGGCAGCCGCTGAGGCCTGGTAGGGGAGTGGGAGCACAGGCAGGGCGAGGGGAGCCCAGAGTCGAGGGGTGGTGGTAAAGGGAAGGGCTGTCCCAGAACCCTGAGAGCCCTATGTTGTGGGCTCTGCTCAGCAGACCCCTTTGGGGGCTGGAAGTGCAACACAGGTCACAGGCAGGACTTCCTGTTCCTGTTCAGGCCCAGCAGGGACCCTAGACTAGACCTAGGCAGTGTTGTAGGGGTTCACAGAAACAGCAGGCCTCGCAGAATGTCAGGTCCGAGAGGCCCTGGGGGTGCTTTCCCAACATGGGGTCCCCAGAGCTTAAACCACGGAGAACAGTGGCCCCAGAGGCTGAGACTTAGCAGGACTCAGGATCCCAGAGGCATAAGTCTGTCCTACACTCTGTCAAGCAGCAGCCTCAGTACCCCCAAAATGACAGACCCATCCCTCGGTGTCCCAGAGCTGAAAACTCAGAGCCATTGACCAGGCAGAGTGGAAGTGGGGTGGGGGAGGTTGTGAGCCCCTTGGGCCCCAAGATAGGGGGCTCATAGAATGTCTTATGCACACGAGGATTCAGTTGTCCCCACTCTGCAGGACCCTGGGACCAGGACCCCCACACCCAGAAGCCAGGGTGGAGGATGAGGGCCCCTGCTCTGCCCTGCGCAGTCTAGCTGCTGCTTACACAGTTGTCAGCGGATTCTGGAGAAGGGGGCTGGGGCTAGAAAATAGCATCTCCCAAGTTTAGTTTTGTTTTCTTTTGGCAGCTAACAGTGAAAAAAGTGATCCTTGTTCCTAGTTGCCAGGGTGTCCCAGCATTTTGTGAGCCAGAGCCTGGTGCTGTCTGTGGAGGTGGAGCCATTGAGTAGCAGTTGGAACACCTCAGTTTCCTCATCTGTAAAGTGGGGATAGTGCTGAGGACTGAGTGCACACAGGATCCGGGAAGCACCTAGGCCTTGGGACAGCTGTCCTGCATGCCTGCTCCTCCCCGGAGCTGCTGAGCTCCAGGAGCTCTCAATCCCACGCCCCTTTGTCCTGTGGGCCCCAACCTGACGCTCTGGCTAGGGACACCCCGAGGGTGTGGGAAGGCAGGGAGTGGCCACCCAGGACACTGGAGGAGCAGCAGCTGGTGGAGGCAGGGCTCGGGGAGATGGGCCTAGCCAGTGCCTGGTACATAGTAGGTGCTCCATAAATGTTTATTGAATGAATGAATGGAGGCCATGCAGGCAGAGGCAGCCGTGCGTGCACAGGCACTGGTGAAAGCGGGTCCAGTGGAGACTGGTGAGTAGCGCCCAGGGGCTGCCACTGCGCCAGGTGGGGGAGGACAGGCCAGGTGGGGTGAGGGCAGGGGTCAGAGCGCATAAAGGTCAAATCGGGAGATGGTAGGGTCATCACCTGGAAACATTCAGATGGAGATAGGGCTGAGGTTAGGGGGTAAAGGTCAAGTGGGAAGAGGGCAGGGGTCAAGGGGTAAAGGTCAGGTGGGGAGAGGGCAGGGTGTTGAGGGGAGGCTGAGTAAGTGGGGAGGAGAGGTGAGGGTCCATGTGGGTAGGAAGTCTCCAATAGTCTGGCGGGTTCCAGGAGGTGACCCCTGAGGTGACATCAGGGTGGACTTTGCCATGGGGTCTCTTTGGAGGTAGGCTGCCTGCTGATCTCCGTGTTTACATGGTGGGCTGAGAGTAGATGGCCCGTAGCTGGGTGCAGGCTGGCCATCCAGAGCTGCCTGCAGAACCAGGGCCTAGCTGCTGGGCAGTGGCCAAGGCCTTGGAGAATTCTGTGCCCTCTTGAAGCCCCTTCCACTGAGGCCTGGGCGTGGCTAGGTGCAATGAGAGCCGTGATGTCCTGGGAGCAGAGAGCCATGGGGACCTCATGAGTGCAGGTGGCCTAGGGGACAGTGCTGGAGGCCTGCAAGGGGGTGCCCAGCAAGCCAGAAACACCCACTCACACTGTTTCCTTTGCACAGATCAGGAAACTGAGGCCCAGAGAGGTGTGGCACTGGCCTGCTGGTGGTCACACTTGAAGCCAGAGATTGAGGCTCCTTGGACCCCAGCCAGGGGCAGCCCAAGCTTCCTCCAGAGACCCAGCCCCGGGTGGAGGCTGTGGGCCTAGGTCTGGGGCTTGGCATGTCCAGGCCTCACCAGCGCTGTTCTGCCATTGCCAGCACTGCCGTCTTCAGCTGTGGGGGGCAGCTGGCAGCTCTGGGGAGGGTGGGCTGTCTTCCTGCCTTGTGGAATTTTCAGGGGACTGTAGCTGGCTGGACAGCAGGTGCCCCCCACCCTGGGCCTGGCTGCTGGGGCTTTCTGGCTCAGGCCTGCCCTTGGTGTCCCTGTGACATGGTTGGGCCATGGCCTGCTGGCTCTGCAGGATGACACAGCTGGGAATGGGTGCCAGAGCCATGAGGGCAGAGGCCAGCTCCCCAGAGACCTGGAGCAGCTGGTGTGAGGGGCTGAGACTAATAAGACTTGATGGAATGGGGTGGCAGGATGGCACTTCTGGGGAGACCTAGACAGACCCAGCATGGAGTGGCCCAAGGACATTCTGTGGACATTGGGGCTGTGTGGTGATGCGTGCGATGGGACTGGGGGGGTCTGGTTGACATCTAGGACGAGGTAAGGACGCAGTGCCATGCGTCGACAGACTGCAGAGCGAGCCAGACCGAGGAAGGCGAGTGCCACTCGCTGCTCAGGCCGCACTGGTGGCCCAGCGGAGAAGGCACCTGGACAGCAAGCTGGATCTGGGATGGGTGGGACTGGGTGCTCGGCCCAGCAGAGCAGGATAAGGGCAGAGGTGACAGACTAGTGGTGAGGGAAGGGCCACATGGGGACACGGGTCTCTCCCAGTGCCTTCGGACAGCAGGCTGAGACCGGGCAAGGGGTACATGGGAGGCTTTAGTAGAAGACGTTTCCAATAATCAGACTATGCAAGAAGGGAGTGAGTAAAGCACCCTGTGGCTGCAAGTGTGCCAGTGTGGGAAACCATCCCTGCCGTCAGCTGAGGCTGGCCCCGGGAACTTGTGCTGTGGCCTCAGGCAGATTGCTGTACCTCTCTGGGCCTCAGTTTTCTTGCCTGGAAAATGGGCAGCATAAGGGATTGGGTGTGAGGCCGTGTGCTGCACATGCCCAGCACCCTATCTGGGTGGGGTGCCCCCACCGGCTGCTGGCATCCAGATCCTGGGGTCTGTTCCAGGCCCTCTTCTTGGTCTCCAGACCCATGCTGGCATCCCCACACCTTGTGCCCAGCCCTGGCCCAGGGTCACATGGCAGAGCAAGATACACCTTGCTTTTGTTTCTCTGCTGGGGGTGCAGCATGGGGGGAGGGGCACAGTGATACAGAGCTGAGCGAGGCCCAGCTAAGCGCCAGGAAGGGGACTGAAGCCAGGGTGGAGCGACAAGGGAGCTAGCTCGGATCTGGTGTCAGAGACAACCAGGGTGGGAAACAGTTGCCCCGAGACCTGCGTGAAGCAAGGTAGTGAGGACACCGGGGAAGCAGTGAGGATGGCGTATGCAAAGGGCCTGAGGTGAGCAAGGTTGGCCTGGAACAGGCACTTCCTGACTGATAGTCTCCAGAGGCTTGTAACAGTCGCCACCTACACTTTCTTCCCACAGGAAGGGGACACTCCCCGTGGCCGGTATAGTCACTGACTGGAGTCCTGCCCTTCAGAGGGCACAGGGAGGAGAGAACCTCCGTTTTCTCATCTGTCAGATGAGCCCCAAATCAACAGTCATGCAATCTGACATACAGCTCCACCTGAAATGCCAGGCACCCGTGATCCAGTGGGAAAGGCACCCCTGTGATTATTTCCCACGTGACAGAGCGGAAGCCCAGAGAGGTTACTAGTATGGCAGTGTCACATAGCTTAGCATTCAAACTTAGGATCTTTGCCTTCAGGGTCAAAGCTCCCCTCCCCCCTCTCCCCTGCAGCTGGAGATCAGTGCACTTGGAATCCAGATGGTTAGCTTCCCAAGCAGTAGTTTGAAGGGGAGGCCATCACACCCAATTTGACAGATGACAAACTGAGGCCCAGAGTGGCAGCCCAGGGCACCTCTGTAAAGTGCAGGTTGTGTAAGACCCAGGGGCCAGCCCCTAGGCCTGCGTCTGCCCGAGGGGCTGGCAGGCCTTGTTGTTGAGGGCATAGTGTGGGCAGCCAATCTCAGCCCTGGTGCCTGGTGCTACGCTTTCACCCCAGACTTCTGGCCTTGGTCCTGCTAATCCAGTGACGTGGCAGTGATAATGACACCTTTGGGAGCCTTGGGCAGCTTGACCAGGGAAGAGCCGGTGCTGGGGCTGATCAGCTGCTGCAGATGGGACTTCCTGGCTGGCCTCTTCGTGCTGCTTGTGGGAGCCTGGAACCCTGACCCTAAGCCCACTGGTGTCCCCATGGGAGCCAGCGCACAAGGTGGCGCTTGTGTGTGGCCTGCTTCCCTGTAAGCAGTGTGCCTCCATCCTGTCCTGGGGTTTCCTGGGAGCCCTGGGCAGCACCCACCTTGCCACATAGGAGAGAAACTGTGGTCCAGACAGCAGTTGGGATCCCCTGAAGCCCCAAGAGCCAGTCAGCCCCGTGTCTGCCTCTCTTAGCCACAGCTCAGGCTGCCTGCAGCCAACTGAACATGCAGCCCTGCCTTGCTCTGTTCAGTCAAGCCCTGCAGCACCCTCCACCTGAAGTGGAAACCTGGAGGTCGAGTGTGACCCCGAGTCTTGAATGCTGAGGATTGGCAAGATAAAAGTTGCACGATCTGCGTGGCTGCTGTTCCCAGCCAGCCACGGCGGGGCAGGAGTGGGTATTTGCCATGCTTCTCTAGTGAGGGGACCAGGGCTCATGGCCAGTGTCCTGGGGTTAGTTGGAGGAGACCATGTCAGGGGAAAGTAAGATCACAGGGAGGACTCGGAGCTGGCAGATTGGGATTTGTCCCTGCTACCCTGGGTCCTGTGACTGCACTGTACCCAGCTTGACACAGGACCCTGGCTGTGCCCCTTCCTCTGACCGGTCTTGGTTTCTCCTCTGAGAGGCTGGGATTGGGTGGAGACATGACTCTTCAGCTTTCCAGCTTGGAGGCCTTAGGATTCTGAGGCCACGGTGGGACCAAGTGGTGCCTGGGGGGTGGATACACCCTCAATTGGGTCACCTGACAATGAGGGGGTATTTTCTCAGTGGCTCAGTGGCCCTGGCCTTCCAGCAGCCTGTGCCTATGGGTTTCCCTGGCTCTTTTTTCTCCCCTCCAGCCGAGGATGTCCCCACCAGAGGGGACATCACCCAGCCTGGCGCTGGCCGCCTGGCAGCCAGAGCTCTGGTCTCTGCCAACGCTGGCTGGTCAGGGACGTGCCACCTGCCAGCCGCCGGCCTCCCTTTCCCTGCACGGCCGGGCGCTCCCAGGCCCTGGGGGCCATGGCACTACCCCTGCCCATCTGGCCAGAACCTGTTTCCTGCTGCCTCCCCTCCCTTGGCTGGCCACAGGCTGCATTCAGGGCTCAGCCAGGCCCACTGTCATCTGTCTCTCTGCCCCTTGAGCTTGGCCAGCAGGTGCCTGAGTCCCCTCCTTCATCCCCATATCTGTCATCTCACTGCAGGGCACTCCATTTCTCTCCTCTGTCCCTGCCCCTCTCTGCAGCACCCTGGCTAGGTTCCTGCTGTGTTAGAGGACGGCTCTCCCTTTGTGGGAGCAGGGGGCACAGGACCTTGTCTTTTTGACTCTGGACCCTCGCCTCAGCCCAATTAAACCCATGGTGCACCCTCTCCCCACACCCCTATCTCCTCTCTGAGTGGGCGAGCAACTGGGCCAGGGGCCAAGTGCTGCTGTCAGCACCTTTCTGGCCTCCTTGTCCCCTCCCTGGCTGCGTCAAGCCTTGGCGGGTGGTGGGCAGGCAGCCCAGGGACGGGGATGGGGTGGCTGACGCACGCGGGACAGGGTGGGAGCCTCCCCCCTATGTGAGTCACAGGGCATGTGGGAGCTGGGCCCTGGCCCAAGCTATCCTGGGGAGCAGGAGAGAGGTCACTGGCAGGGTCACCTTGTGGGTGAAGGACAGAGCTCTCAGTACCTGAGCTGGTGCCCCACGGTCTCTGCCTGCCCTAAGGGATGGCTCAGCTGGGCCTGGCTGCCATGATGGCCCGAGCAGTGCAGAAGTGAGGTGCAGGGGTGGGTGGGGAGCTGTGCACAGGGCCAAAGCTGTGCACATGCACTCAGACCGGCAGCTCGGCAAGTAGGTGCTCGCCTGTGTTCCCAGGATGCTGCAGGCCTCACACCTTCGTGCGCCCCACACGCCTGCATGCGCTCCCGCGGCTGACCACACATGCACACGCACACTCTGCTCCCATGCCTGCTGTGCACTGTCTCCCTGCTCATGTCAGCGTGCCCTTGCATCCTGCTCCTCACCAGCCAGCCGCACACCTGCTCCCGCACCTGCATACAGATGCCTTCCCTGGGGGAGGCGGGGTGGATCCTGGGCTTCCCCCAGGAAGCCTGACTGCCTTGGGAGGGGAAACTGAGGCCCAGAGAGGGTGAGGGCTGACCCCATGGGCTATGCTATCCTAGCCTTGAGACCTTCATGTGGCCTAGCTAAGGACAGCAGTGGGGTCTGCCACCTGCTACCTTCTGTCTGCCCAAGCTGGCCCTGCAGGTGGTGGGAGGTGTGAGGCATCCTCGGAGGTCCCTATCCTTCCAGCCTCAGACTGGCACCTGTCTTTGACCCAACGAGCCATCTGGAGCCCCTTCACTGCCACCTCTCAGCCAGCGCTGCCCACTCTGGACTTCCTTTGGATGCCTCCCCCCACTCTGCACGCTCTGGGGCTCTGTGCTGTAAATTGGTTTTGCTTTAGCAGCACAGGTCTAACAGTTGTTTCCAAGCACTCTCCTTCCTGCAGGTCCCCAGGGGAAGGAGCGGGCATTGGAGGTGGATCTGAAGCAGAGCCTCTGGCCTTCCTTGTCCAGTCCTGGATTTTTCTGGCCTTAGCCTCACCTCCTGGGCCCCTCTGTGGGCCAGGGAGTGGGAAATGGGTTTGTTTGTGTCCTGGGCATCGGGTAGGAATGGGGCTTGGGTGGGCCTGGTCAGTGGGGGTGTGTCTAGTTTGCTAGAGGACCTGATCATACCTCTGCTGGGCCTGGGACTGTTTCCCTACTTGGGAAATGAGCGTTGGCACAGAGAGTCTGTGGTCCCAGTGCCACCGGCTATCCCTTGGAGATGGATGGTATGAATCACCTTACTTCTTTCTAGTCAACTGGGCCAGGAAGGGACCTGGGCCCTGCTCTGCAGATGAGGAAATGCCTCAGCAAGGGTGTGCTTTGCCTGGCTGCGTAGACAGGGCCCTAGGCCTCCTGGCTCATGGCCTGGGCTCACTGTGCCTGGGAGCCTGGAGCCTGGCCTGGGCTATGCTGTGTTCCTTGAGGCAAGCCTTTGTCCCTTTCTGAGCCTCCAGCTCTCCAGCTATAAAAGGGGGTGTGAGGGCTTGGTGATGCTGTGTCAGAGGTCTGAAGCACCCCTTTGGGATCAAGGGCCCCTTCTAAAAAGTGCTTCTGGGGTGTTGACCTTGGGGAGTGTCCTGGGTCCCCTAACTCCTCCAACTGGCTCAGTTCAGCCTGTGGGATGAACTGTCCACACACTGTCCCTCTGCAGAGACCCCAGCCTCTGCATCCCCTATGAGGGGGGCGCACAGCCACCACACTCTGCTCCCCTCCCCCATGGAGGCTGAGACAAGGGAATTATTTTTGGAACAAGAGCAGTTACACAACAAATGAATTATTTATCTTTGGGCATGGAGAAAGGAAGCATTTTGCTGGGCTTCTTAATTCTTTTTCTGGATTTGGGGTGCCCACCTGGGTAGGTGGACCTGTGCGTGTGGTCTGTCTGTCATGTACACGGTGTGTGTGTGTGTGTGTATGCGCATGTGTTCCAGGCTGTGTCCATGTGTGTGTGCCAGAGCATGCTGGCTCATTGGGGCACGTGGTCTTTGTGCAGGGTGGCAGGTGAGTGTGGGCACCAGTGTGCTGGGCTTGTGTGTATGGGTGCACCTGACCCGCTTCCCTCCCCGGCTCCTGTCTACGTCCTTGGCCCTCAAGATGCCACTAACCTTGATCTCACTGCTTTTCCCCAGCCCCTCCCCCTTTTGCCACCCCCCTGCCCTCCCTTCCTTTATGTAGCAGGGACCCTGGGGTGCTCGATGGCATGGAGAGGGTATGGAGAGGGACTGAGCTCTGCGCTGGAGCTCAAGCGGGCTGGTCTGGGCCCTCACACTGATCAGTCACCCCCTCGGCTGCCTTTCAGGAACCAGTGACAGATGGGTCTCTTCCTTCCTGCCCCCATCTCTCTGCTCTTCCCCAGAGCTGCACCCTGCTCTCCAGTGGGAACCGACTGAAGTTCTGAGCCCAGAACCAGAGAAGGAAGAGGGAGGAGCTCCGTGCCTGGGACTCTGTGCACCTTTTCAGCAGGAGCCAAGGAGCACCTCTGGGAGCTGACCTCGGGTCCCCACACCTCAGCCAGACCTGGTAGTCCACTTGTAGCCTCCTAGGAAGCCCCCAGCAGTTGGCACCAGCTGTGCCCGTCTTGCCTTGGGATCCCCGTGCTGGGGGTCGTCCCCAAGATGGTGGTGGCCCCAGGGAGGACTGTGCCGCCGGCCCCCACCTCCAGCCTCTAGGCCCCTGTGCTCCGACCCCCCCCCCCCCGCCCATCCTCCAGGGGGCGGCGGCCAGCGCCATGCTGCGCCTGGGGCTGTGCGCCGCGGCGCTGCTGTGCATGTGCCGGCCCGGGGCGGTGCGTGCAGACTGCTGGCTTATTGAGGGGGACAAGGGCTACGTATGGCTGGCCATCTGCAGCCAGAATCAGCCACCCTACGAGACCATCCCGCAGCACATCAACAGCACCGTGCACGACCTGCGGCTCAACGAGAACAAGCTCAAGGCTGTGCTCTACTCCTCGCTCAACCGCTTCGGGAACCTCACGGACCTCAACCTCACCAAGAACGAGATTTCCTACATTGAGGATGGCGCCTTCCTGGGCCAGTCGAGCCTGCAGGTCCTGCAGCTGGGGTACAACCGGCTGAGCAACCTGACGGAGGGCATGTTGCGTGGCATGAGCCGCCTGCAGTTCCTCTTCGTGCAGCACAACCTCATCGAGGTGGTCACCCCCGCCGCCTTCTCCGAGTGCCCGAGCCTCATCAGCATTGACCTGTCCTCTAACCGTCTCAGCCGCCTGGACGGCGCCACCTTCGCCAGCCTGGCCAGCCTGATGGTGTGCGAGCTGGCCGGCAACCCCTTTAACTGCGAGTGTGACCTCTTCGGCTTCCTCGCCTGGCTTGTGATCTTCAACAATGTCACCAAGAACTACGACCGCCTGCAGTGCGAGTCTCCGCGGGAGTTCGCCGGCTACCCGCTGCTGGTGCCCCGGCCCTACCACAGCCTCAACGCCATCACTGTCCTGCAGGCCAAGTGCCGCAACGGCTCGCTGCCCTCCCGGCCCGTGAGCCACCCCACGCCCTACTCCACCGACACCCAGCGGGAACCCGACGAGAACTCGGGCTTCAACCCTGATGAGATCCTTTCGGTGGAGCCGCCCGCCTCGTCCACCACGGATGCGTGGGCGGGGCCGGCCATTAAGCTGCACCACGTGACCTTCACCTCGGCCACCCTGGTGGTCATCATACCGCACCCCTACAGCAAGATGTACGTCCTGGTCCAGTATAATAACAGCTATTTCTCTGATGTGATGACGCTCAAGAATAAGAAGGAGATCGTGACCCTGGACAAGCTGCGGGCGCACACCGAGTACACCTTCTGTGTGACCTCGCTGCGCAACAGCCGCCGCTTCAACCACACCTGCCTGACCTTTACCACCCGGGACCCCGTGCCTGGCGATCTGGCGCCCAGCACCTCCACCACCACGCACTACATAATGACCATCCTGGGCTGCCTCTTCGGCATGGTCATCGTCCTGGGTGCTGTCTACTACTGCCTCCGCAAGCGCCGGATGCAGGAGGAGAAGCAGAAGTCCATCAACGTCAAGAAGACCATCCTGGAGATGCGCTACGGTGCGGACGTGGATGCGGGCTCCATCGTCCACGCTGCCCAGAAGCTAGGTGAGCCCCCCGTGCTGCCCGTGGCCCGCATGTCCTCCATCCCGTCCATGATTGGGGAGAAGCTGCCCACCTCCAAGGGGCTGGAGGCTGGGCTGGACACACCCAAGGTGGCCACCAAAGGTAATTATATTGAGGTGCGCACGGGTGCTGGCGGGGATGGATTGGCTCGGCCGGAGGATGACCTCCCGGACCTCGAGAATGGCCAGGGCTCTGCTGCAGAGATCTCCACCATAGCCAAGGAGGTAGACAAGGTGAATCAGATCATTAACAACTGCATCGATGCCCTCAAACTGGACTCGGCCTCTTTCCTGGGGGGCAGCGGCGGCGGTGGGGACCCAGAGCTGGCCTTTGAGTGCCAGTCCCTCCCTGCGGCCACTGCCACCTCCACGGCTGCTGCCCCTGGGGCGCTGGAGCGGCCCAGCTTCCTCTCCCCCCCCTACAAAGAGAGCTCCCACCACCCGCTGCAGCGCCAGCTGAGCGCCGACGCCGCCGTCACCCGCAAGACATGCAGTGTGTCGTCCAGCGGCTCCATCAAGAGCGCTAAGGTCTTCAGCCTGGACGTGCCTGATCACCCGGCCACCACGGGGCTGGCCAAGGGTGACTCCAAGTACATCGAGAAGGGCAGCCCGCTCAATAGCCCGCTGGACCGGCTCCCACTGGTGCCCTCAGGCAGCAGCGGGGGCAGCGGTGGGGGTGGGGGCATCCACCACCTGGAGGTGAAGCCGGCTTATCATTGCAGCGAGCACCGCCATAGCTTCCCCGCGCTCTACTACGAGGAGGGCGCCGACAGCCTCAGCCAGCGCGTGTCCTTCCTCAAGCCGCTGACCCGCTCCAAGCGAGACTCCACCTACTCGCAGCTCTCCCCCAGACACTACTACTCAGGGTACTCCTCCAGCCCCGAGTACTCCTCTGAGAGCACGCACAAGATCTGGGAGCGCTTCCGGCCCTACAAGAAGCACCACCGCGAGGAGGTGTACATGGCCGCCGGCCACGCCCTGCGCAAGAAGGTCCAGTTCGCCAAGGACGAGGACCTGCATGACATCCTCGATTACTGGAAGGGGGTCTCAGCCCAGCAGAAGCTGTGACCCTCTCCTCCCTGGTGAGGCTGGAGGGGGAGGGCGGGGCACTCGGGAAGGGCCCCGGGTGGCCGGGCCGGGCCAGGCAGTGCACTGAGGGCCGGGGCCTCGGAGTGGACGCACACGCATACCCGCACGCACACACCATGCACACACACCTTGACCACCACCTGACTGTGAACCAACCAACACCCAACAATAACGGACAGGAAAACAAAGACACATTTTCCTTAAAGTTTACAAACTGATACCGAAACCAGGCATCTTTACTGTGCTGCCCAGGGACTCTGCCCGGGTGTGTGGGGCTGGGGACAGGGACAGGTGACAAGGAAGCCAGGAGGGTGTGGGGCTGGGGAGCTGGGACTATGGACAGGATGGAGGGCAAGGGAGACCGAGGTAGAGATGGACTGAAGGCCCCCAGGGATGGGGACCAGGTCAGTTGGAGGACTGCACACTGGATGGGCACTGGGCATTGCTTTCTTCCTCGTTGGGTAACCCAGGGCAAGGGAGTGGTAGCCTCTTGGGTCACACAGCAGGTCAGTCTCGGTCTCCCACCTTGCCAGCCTGATGCTGCCCCTGCCCAGCTGCTCCCCCAGGTCCCCCAGCCGGTCCACTCATCACCACATCCAAAGCTGAGGTCTCTTGGGGCTGAGGGAGTCAAGAAACAGGCAGGTGCTTTTCCTCCCTAGAAAGTCCACAGAAGTGCTCTTGGTGTCTGAGGCTATGGCTCACAACTCTAGGAGGGCCTCTGGCAGGACAGGAGCAGAGGCAAGGGGATAGGCCACCTAACTCCTTCAAGTGTCTTCCAAGTAGCTCGGGAGCTGCCTGGGGGTGGGCGGAAGCACACTAGCTCCTATGGCATCTCAGGTGCAGGCCCCTGGCCCCCAGCTTCTCTGAGCCTCGGGGGGACCCCTACCCACCCAGAGGGGTGACAGTTGGAAGTGATGCTGAAAGCAGCAGAGAGGTGACCTGGAATGGCCTGGGACTTCCTGCCTGCGCCCTGCATCCTACCCCTGCCTGACACCTACTGCAGGGTCTCTGGGCAGGTCTCAGCTTGCTTACAGGAAGGAGGGTGCCCGACACCCCATCCTTGCCTCGTCTCCTGGCCAGAGAGGCTCCCATGTTTCCATGGAAATGTCCACTTCCCTCTGATCCCCCACCCAACATCGAACAAAGCACAAACAGTGAGGTACCCCCACTGCCCTGGGGTGGAGGGGGAGCAGGCTGGATGTGTGGGCCCCTCCCCCTCCCTAGCTAGCCCATCACCATGGCAACCCAGTTCCTGGCAGTTGGTGCCCAGAGCCACCAGCCGTTGGGCTCTGGGGTTCTCTCAGTGTGTGCGGTACTGGAGGGCGGTGAAGGAGGACAGGGCTGGGTGGTGGCTGCCTTTTTCAATTGCCAAGAATTTCTGGGGGCAAGTTCTGGGGAAGAGCAGTTTTGGGGTCTTGAGGCCTCAGATGTTGAGCACCCAAGGGCTGAGACACAGTCCCTTCTGTGAGCAGGATGGGCTGGTGGGTGTGTGGTGGGCTCTGTGGGGCAGCCTTGCCCACCTACTGACATGCTTTTCAGCTTCTTGCCTTCTCAAGAGGGGGAGCCTGCTCTGCTCTCTCATGCCCTGCTGGGGCTCCTCAGCTCCTGGCCTGCCATCTTCTTGAGCATCTCTAGACAGGACTGAGACAGTGGAGTGCGGGCAGACACTGGGTGGGACCGAGACCTGCCCCGTGGGCAGGGGCCTCTGACCAGGAAAGCTAGTGCCGTCCCCTGGAGGGGGCGCCAACCCCAAAGGCTGGGCATGTTGGAGAGGACTGGGGGTCAACCAAACACCTTGGTCACATCAGCGTGGGAGTGGGCTGAGCCCAGGGCTCTCTCTAGGGGTGACATTTGCAAAGAAGAGACTTTTCCTGGAGCGCAGAGGGGTCAGGCTGGCATGATGTGCAGGGCAGACCTCCCCCAACCTCCAGACTTGCCCCTCCACCCCTCCTTACACCCAGTTGGCAAAACAGAGCAAAGCAGGCTGGGAAGCCGGCGGTGTGAGAAGCAGACTCCCTGTTATATTTGCATGACGATTTCACTGTATTTTTCTGAGCAAACATCTGTCGTGTGTGTGCCAGTCTGTCCAGTTTCCTCACTTCCCCCCCAGGTCTCCCCATTGTGATCTGAGAAGCTCTTGAAACCAGGGAGGGGCCAGCTCTGCAAAAGACCCAAAACAGGTGCCGCCAGGACACAGCCCTGACCCCAGCTCCTGTCTTCCTGGGCGCAGGCCCACAAGTGCCACTTCCCTGCTCCCTTCATCTCTCCACGGCCACCTCTCCTGTCCCCTGTGTACCTCATCCTTCCTCGGCCCTTTCCTCCTCCATGCCAGGGAAGGTGGCCATAGGAACATTTGGAGAAGGCAAGTGGAGGGGCCCCTCACAGTCCCTCCTGTTGGCTCTACGTGTTCTGCGGCCCAGGAGGTGACTGGACAGGTCAGGGGGCTGGGGTCAGTCACTGCTGGAGACCGGAGGCCGAGAGCTTGGGGTATCATGGACAGCTGGGGTCTGAGGGAGGAGCACCAGGAGGACAGGGAGCTACCAGGGGCCTGACCTCACCCCAGAAAGGTTCCCAGCTGCAGGGTGGGCACTGGCTCTATCCTTCTGCCATCATTCCTTCCTGGAGACTTATATAAACCCTCAGGCCAGCTTATTTTAGGGGGCTTTAGGAGTTGGGCTCCATCTCAGTGGAGGGGCCTGACCCTCTCTGGGAATTAAAGCAACCTAGAATAATCAGATTGCACTGTTCTCTGTGAGACAGAGCAGGGCTCTAGACGCAGGCCTCTGCTCCCCACCCCAAAGCCAGGTCAAATTCCCAGTGGGCCAGGATAATCCGAGGTGAAATACAAAGACAAAAGAGCATTATTTTCCCCCCAAGAGTTGTGTTTGTCAGGGCCATGGGGCCTGGCTTGACCTGGGCAGGCTGTGAGGGTGGCACCTGGGGTGGAGGGGAAGGGGCCGGGGAGGGTGTGGGTCCCAGGGTGGGCAGCTGGGGGGAACCAGCTAGGGAAGATGTGGGTGCTACACCATGGACCCTGCCTGGGGCTCAGACAAGGCCATACCTAGGCCTGCCCGCTCCCGTGCAGCCTGCCCCAGGTGGTGGCAGAGAGGTACCCCACTCTCTTCTGATGGCATGACAGGCATGTCACTCCATGGTTGGAGCTAACAGCCTTCCACAAATGAAAATTGAGCTCTGTTGGGCAGGGCACATATGTTAGTGGACAGCTCCTCCTTTTGCAGGAAGGGTTCCTTTTCTGTGCACCAAGTGCCCTCAGCTCTGCTCCATGCACAAGGACAGGAGTGCTGGGGACAAGGGATGGCAGTGGGAAAACCCACTTGGGAAGACCAGGCTCAGCCCCTGCAGAGGAACATCCCAGGACAGCTGGGTAGAGAGAGTAGGGCTGACCAGAGGCTCTGATGTTGCTTGTGCCTCACTCTGGGAAAATTAACAGGAGGGGAAACAGAGGCACAGCAGAGGCATGAATAGCTCCCAGCCTGGAGAAAGCAGTCAGTGGCAGCACGGGGCCAGAAAGGAACAACAGCAACAGACCCCTGCTTATAAGGGGCCTGAATAAAGAGACAGACAGAAAAACCTTCCCAGTGGTGGGCACAGTGCAGGGAATACAAATGGGGGGCTGGGCTGGGGTGGTCCCTTGCCCCCAGGAGGAAGCGCCCCTAGGAGGGGGCTCTTCAAGGCCCAAGGCACTGGAGGAGCTGCCAGCTATTGACAGAAATAGCTGGCGTGGCTGGCCAGGCACGCCCTGTGGTCACTGCCACCGCCACACTTGGCCTTTGCCAGAGTGCGGTCAGGCTCAGGCCCCCCCCCAACCTGAAGAGTCACTCTTTCCCCCTTGCCTCTGTGTCCCCTTAAGTTCAGTCACTTCTGCTGAGCTGAAGAGGAAAGGGAGGGGTCCCACAGGGCTGTCTGGGGAGGGTCTGGGCCTCCTCTTCAGTGCCCCTGCCCCTCTGCCAACCACGCACAGGTCTGGGGCAGGGGTCTGGGCCCAGCAACAGTGGCTGTCCCCCGCTCCATGTCCCCACCTCCTCAGGCGCTGCCAGCCCCCAAGCGCGCTGCAGCCTGGCACCTGCTTTGAGCCCGGCAGAGCTGGGCTCGAGACCCTGAACTCTGTGAACCCCAGCTGTGTACGGACCCTCTCCCACTGGGGGCCTTGGTCCCTCTTTTCTTCATTTATGGGGGTAACTTCGTTTATTTTCTCCTCTCTACATCTGCCCTCCACCCCTACTTCCTGTTTTAAACCGAATGGCACGAAATTGTTTTCCTCAACTCGGAGATTCCTGTATGGAGAGAATCAATTTCTATATTTGCAATAAATTTCTTATTTAAAACAGCAGGCCCAGGGTTTCTGTGGAGTATTGTCCTGTGGTGTGGATGTCGACAGCCCTCACTTCCTGGTGCCCCAGCCCCATGCCATCTCTGCCCCCCGAGTTCTGCCCATGGGACTAAGGGCAGGGCTGGTGGATGTGGTCACCTCTGTCCGTGGTCCAGGGGAAGGAAGCCTGACACAAAGTGGCCAGCAGAGAATATAGACAGCCATGTGCCCTGGCACGCAGTGGGCCTGCCTGGCTGGGGTCTTGTGACCTCAGAACCTGGGTGGGTGCTGCCCTGCCGGGTAGCCTCTCGCTTCCCAGGCTCCTTCACCTTGGATGCAGCTCAGCAGAGCGCGGTGTGGACACTGGTGGATGTCTCGAAGACATTGGAGCCTCTTTGTCCCTGCTCCGTGGACCCCCCGGGCTTCCTGTAGGCCTGGGCACCCTGCCTGCCTGGTCCTGGGTGCCCTCACTGCTGTCCTTTAAGCTACTGGCTACTCTTGCTCCTGTTAGACCAAGGTGTCCTGCTTGTCTCTAATAGGCCACAGAGCTGGGTCACCATCCAGTGACCTCAGGCTGACCTGTCCAAACCTTGGCCCTGCGGAGCCTGGAACCATGGGTGCCCAGACTGGCCCCAGCCTCTCTGGGACAGTCCTACACCCCCACCCCCCATCTCCCTGCCCTGACTTCTGTGGTCTGGCTGCTGTACATGTACCCTGCTCCAAGAGGCCCTGAGCCTGGCCAGGCTGCCATAGGGCCATTTCGAGTGTGCTCTGGGGGACAGAGAGCTCCCTGTGAGGGACACCACTAGCTGGTGGGCCTTGGAAGTTTCAAACCAGGTGGCCAGCTGGAGCTGTGGCCCTGGTGGTTCTAGGAGGGGGCCCCTGACTTCTCCGTTCCTTCCTATACCAGAGTTAAGAGGGTAGGGACCCCTGGGGATAGCCCTGGCCTGGGTCACTTCACTTTCTCCCTCCTAATCCCACCCAGTGTCCTCCACAGTCCCCAAGGAAGCCTCCTTAGGGGCTGCAGCTGGCCTTCCATCTAACTCTGTCCCCTGGCTTGTTCCCAACCATCCAGAGCCCTCATTCTGAGGGAAATCCCAGCACAGACTCAGACTACGCCGGGAAGGGGTGAGGGGCTCACTTGCATCTGTCAGGTCCACCATGGTTCCCAAACCTGACTTGGCTCTCATTGCCCCACAGATTCCATGCCTGGGTCACATTGCCCCAATTTCTCTTTGCTAGCGTGGGCCTTTTCTCTTGAAGAGCTGGTTTCAGACCAAGGAAACAAGGTGTGACTCAAGGTATGCATGAACCTGGGTTGCCCAAATCTTACCCCTGGGGAGCCACAGGGGGGCTACTTGGGATTTGGACATATCCTCAAGCACAGCTTTGCTTTCCTGTGCAATTTAAGAATTTCTGTTGAGTGGCCAGGGAGACAGCTCAGTGGTCTAAGTGCTGCCTGGCAAGAGCACAGACCTGGGTTCAATCCCTGGTACTGCATGCCAAACTGGCTGTGGGAAACCCAGTATGGTGGTGCCCACCTGTAATCCCAGCACCGGGGAGGCTGAGACAGGAGGATTACTATGAGTCTGAGCTATGTAGCAAGACTCTGTATCAAATAAACAAAAAGAATTTCTGTTCATTAGCCTACAAATGCAAAGATCCCTACCTTTTAATGTCAACACAAATGTTCTACTTATGATTCAAGTAACTTTAAGTATATACTTGTGAAGGTAGCCTTGGGCTAACTGGGATCCTTAACCCACCCAAACTGTATCTATTCCTTTCATATCTCTGGTTTCCTAGTACATCCTTTAGTTATTTATGGAATGAGCCAAACCTATAACCAAATAAATTCCCACCTATACCCATGGTGACTGTGGGTTCTTGTCATGTCCTGGTGGTTTTATCACAAGGAAAAATGACGTATCTGACTCAAAGCTTAAGGAGACTGGCTTTCGAACTAGGGTGAATATCACAAATGCCTCAGACATTAATGCCTGGATGTCTTGACCTCAGGGTTACACAGACATGACCTACTGGCCTTGCGCCCCTTTCTTGGTGAGGTGACTGTCTTATCACCCTGGGATAAGACAGCTGTCTTCTAATGTGGCTCCACTCTGTGGACAGTTGTGGGTAAAATATCTGGTGGCTGAGATCTCCTGGCCCAGAGAGGTTAACCAGGACAGGAATCTGTGGGCTGTAAGGGAAACCCATTCTAACCAGAACCCCCCACCCCTGTATATCTTCCTAGAGGTCTGCTAGCTGGGCACACTGCGGGTGGCAGTCTCTTCTGTCCCCTCCCGAGTCCTGTGCAGCCAGGGCTGCTTCCTTCCCCCGCTGACCATTGAATCTTCCTCTCACCCAGGAGGGCTCCAGCACATAGGAGGTGCATCCCCTGCCCCTGCCCCAGTCAGGCTTTGCTGGCAGTACTAAGGTGAGGTGGCCACTTGGCCAGGGAACTTCCTCATCAATGTCACTGTTGAGCTCAAGACCCTGCACTGACAACAGTCAAATGTTTTTTTCTCGAGTGATGCCCTGGAAGAATCTTTAGGGGCCCGCAGTGCCTGACGCTTCTCAGGGGTCTGGTTGCAGCCTTAGCCCTGGGCCCAGATTGTCCCACATCCCCCAAGTGCTTCAGATCTGCCTCCCCTGCTCCTGTCTGGGTGGTGGTCAGGGCTGTGTGGGCCCCCAGGCTTCCTCCAGGCATAACTGGGTCACCTGTCCTGGGCATCCTTGCCTGCCCTGTCCCTGGTCTCTCTACCACCTGCTGCCCTCTCTCCACAGTTACTGAGGACTCTCTTTCCCTTGAGAATTAGATCAGAGATGTGGCTTCTCTCTGATCAGGCCAATCATCCTGTGATCTCAGACTAAACAGCCCCAACTTTGGCCCAGCTCTTCCCAGAAACAGCATCCCTTGCCCTCCTCTCAGACTGCCGTTCTCCAGCTCTTCCACAAGGATTATTACAGGGCTTCTCCCAGTGGGCTCCTTGGATAGAGCCAAGCCCTTGGGAGGGAGGTCCCATGGTGGCACTTGGCAGCTTCAAACCAGCTGGAGCTGTGACCTCAGTGGGAGCCTGAAGTAGGAGCCCATGGCTTCCCGCTCCCTTCCTCCATTGGAGTTGGATGGTAGGTGGGACCCTCTGGAAGGGCCCTGGCCTGGGTCTCCTCACTTTACTGTGGCTAAGACCATCTGATCCCTGTTCCTTTAAGTGTCCTCATACAGTCCCCCCGTCCCTAGGTTGAAGGAAGGAACCTGGGCCTTGGTCTGTGCCCAAGCAGTCACAGACGTATTCCTGAGCCCCATGGTCCTAGGGCCGCCCCTTAGGCCAGAGCTGGGCTCTGTTGCAGGCACTCGCTTCTCTCCTTGCTTTCTCTGGCTGACCTGGGAGAACACTGCAGTTCCTTCCTTTTGCCAAGGCCCTAACTGCAGCTCCTGCCGTGGGGTTTCCTTTACTGTTTCCATTGTCTCTGAGGGTAGGGAAGCTACCCAAGTTCCCAATCAGGGCGTGCTCTTGGCCCCTTGTCCCTGTGCTTTGGGTTTCCTACTGTGGCTTTGTGGATCTGCCCACCATGCCTGGCACCTTCCATGGGGGTCACAGAAGTGGTTCTGTGAAGCCCCTTCCCGTGCCTCTCCATCTGCAAGCGATGGAACTAGTGCTGCTGGGTCAGGGTGCAGGCTCTGGGGCCTCAGGTTTCCCTGCTTACCCCTGTGGCTACCCCAGCTGTTGCAAAATATCAGCCACTGGAGAGTGAAGAGACCCAGAGCAGAGCCCTCCTGGGGAGCCCCCACCTACCATCCAACTCCAGTGGAGGAAGGGAACAGGAAACCATGGGACCTAGTTGGGGGCCTCCCTATGGCCCAGCTCTTGGGAAAGGAGGCTTTTCTGACTTTTGTATCACTCCTGCCTGCAGGGCTCACAGGTGGCGCCTCTCCTCCTGAGGCCCGCGCCCCCTGCTGGTCAGCCCCTGTGCCCGCCCCCTGGGCCCATGTTGGCCACTGCCTGCCTGCCTGCCCTCGGGCTATGGCCCCCGCCCAAAGGCTCCTCTCTCGGCCTCTGAAATGGTTGTCGCTGCTCTTGCTGAGTGGAGCAAGCCCTTGTGTAGCACCCACATATCTTCGTCCCTTTGTGTCCTGGTCTTGGCTTTTTCGGACTCTTGGGAGAGACTGCTCAGATTAGGGCTGTTAGAAGTCCTTGCTCAAACCCCACAGCCCTGTTTTACATTTTGGAGAACAGCCATGTCCCGGAGCTGGCACAGTTCACCAGGGAGCAGTTTTGGGAAGGACGCTGGTCCATTTAACCCCCAGCTTGGTCCTTTCCGGAAAGCTCTTTCCAGCCAGCCCACTGGCAGGGGTGTAAAGGCCGAAATCCCAGCAAGGGCTGCACGCCATGCCCTGACCTGAAGGGCACTATCCATGGAAACCGGGTCACAGGGCCTGTGATGACCCCACACCCAGACTGACTTACGTGGCAGTGGCTGAGGCCCTGTCAGACCCTGCACACTGATCCTTGCTGCTGCAACTTTGGCTACTTCTAAGATACGCTGCACACACGAGAAAGGGCCACTGACGCTCCCTGTGCCTGCCTCTAACTGCTCCCCACCTGGACCAGGCAATAGGGTCAACCTGTGCAGGCCAGAGCTTCCCCACTTCCAGACTTTTATCAACATACCCAGGACTCAGGATTGTGGTCCAGCTGGTCCTAGATCTGCGACCACAGCTTGTCCTCTCAGAGTGGTCTGTGCTATCGATGTGGGCACCCTCAGCGCATGATGGCCAAGGAGTCCCTGAGTATGGGAACGATGGCAGAGCCTGGAGGGTGACTTAGGGGGTGTCTGTTTTCAGGCACATATCCGCCGTGCCCATAGGCCCCTGTGTCCTGAGGTGAAGGTTGACAGGAATGCAGTCCTAGGAGACAGTGGGCTCCAGTGCAGACTCTGTAGTGACACTAGGCCCAGCCCTCAGGGCAGACAAGGGGTGACGGGGTGCTCTCCAGGTTCCCTCAGTGCCTATAACAGTCAGGCGCCCTTTGGGTTGCCCCAGCTTTATCCCTCTCACTTGGCCTGGAGCCAGGGGCTGTCCACAGTCTCCATTCTGTACCTCAGTGCTGACTCTGTCTTGTCCAATCCCTGCAGAGCATTTTGGTCTAAGGAACTTTTTAGCTTTAGGACCTGAGGTTAGACACTTCCCAGTGACAGCACAGGCAGTGGCTGGTTGGCTCCCTCAGACACCCCTGTGCAAAACCAGTTCCCGACTCTCCATGGAGGGCCCTACTTAGGGACCACGCTGCTCCTGTGTGGGGCCTTGCACCAGTGAGATGTGAGCTGCCAAGGCCTCAAGCCACACAGCCCCAGCCCAGTGTGAACCAGGGAGCAAGACTCTGCAAGCCTGAGGAGCACAACCCAGGCCATGGTCACCTTGGTTCCCACCACTCATGTCCACACCCCAGGTTGGCTGCTCCTGAACTCAAAAATTTATGACACAGCCCAGGGCAGGCTGGGCCCTAGGGGTGGCCTGGCACCAGGACAATAGCCAGGAATGCTTGCCTTAACGTGAGAGCCTCAGCTTCTGCCTCTGTGAAATGGAGCCAGATGCCTGCCTGGCACGATGAGGAAGAACCAGTAGCAGACTAGGGCTTGCCCCTGAGCCACCCCATAGCCAGGGGGCAAGGCCTACAGCTCGGCCAGAGTGCCCTGGCATCAGGACAGGGTGGGTGCCATGAAATAGGAGCCTGCTGCGGCCTGGCCAGGGAGGCTACAGGGAACTGCCCTGCGGAGCCCCACACCAACACCTGCTGGCCTCCCTGAGAGGGGCCCACAAGGAACCTCTCCCACGTCTGTTTTCACTAAATGCTCATTCTGTGTGAAGCACATGGGCCCCACCACCGCGGGTGACCAGCCTGCATGCACATGTGTGGTCTGGTGGCCCTGTTCTCCTTGCTAGTGATTAGTCCATGGGACCCAGTTTTGACCAGATAGGAAGTATCTTGATATGCTTCAGGGTAGAGGGGACAGCAATTATCCTTTGGATGTTCTGCATTTCCTTGGGACACTGACACTGTTAGATTTTGCACTGGAGCAACACTCAGGCCCTCTCTGAGGTCGGAAGTATGATGTGGCCAAATGGAAAGAGAACCATGCTCCCAACTGGAGAAACGGTGGCAGAGTCCCCCTGGGCCTGGGCCTGCATTCTTTCACCTGTTTGTGAGAGCCAACTTCTCTACCTGAACTTGCCAGAGTAAGGGTTTTGTATTAGGACCCAGGCCTTCATGAGGTCAAGAGACAGGGTTCCTTAGGCTTTAATGACTTGTTGCCCACTAAGGGAGAAGACAAACCTCTTTCCCTGTCTCCCTTTTCTAACAAGGGCCTGTGCCCTCCCCTCATACTCTTACACTTATTGCAAGGACCAGGGGTACCATGCTCGTAGGGGGCACCAGGATATCTCCAAGGATATGAATGGCCCGCAATACTCACCCCACAGGCAGGAAATCCCTGAAAACCTGAGCAAAAAATCTAAAAAAGCCATACTCGCGGGAGATCGCCAGCCCTTACCCAGCCCAGCGAAGCCCTGTTCTTTTGGCTCTGGGCTAGTCTGATAGTCAGCTTTCCATCTCTGAGGGTACTAGAAGCTAAAGCCCTTTTCCTATTTTTTCTTGCTTTCTAACTCTGCCTAATAAATATGCCTATGCCTCTCTCTGATGTGTCCTGAAGTCATTTTTCCATGATGGAAGGAGATGAACTTATTCCTGGGGCAGCAAGCCGGGGACCCTGCTCAGATGCTGTCCAGTAGCATGCGAGTTTGGTGGTTTTTAGCCAACTAATGATTGTTGCTGGGATACAGTACCTGACACCTGCAGCTTAAAGGGGGAGAAGTTTTTTGGCTCCTGGTGCTAGTCCATGGGTGTTGGTCAGCTCAGATGAGCGGCCCACCTGAGGGTGATGGGGAAGCAGAGGGAACAGGCACTGCATTAAAGACTGTTCATCCAGCAACTTACCACTTCTGACCAGACCTGACCTCCTAACAACACAGTCAGCTGGAAAGCATTAGTGGATTAATCCTCTGATGTGTATTGTGCCCCCGAGATCCAATGACATTCCCAAAACAGGAGGGTTTTTTTGGGGGGGTGCTTCTTCGCTCCAAACCATGCATAGTGTTCCATCCCTGAACCCCAAAAGATTCATGTCTCTCTTTGTGCAATATTCATTTAGTGCCCCTGTAAGAGCCACCAAAACCTTAGTAGTGTGGCACTGCTCAAGAGCCCAACTCTGCTGAGACTTGAGACAACTCCGAGGCTGTGTGCTCCTGTCAAAATAAAAATGAAAGTCACACACTGCTGAAACGCAATGGCTCAGGGTGGACGCTCCCAGTGAAAAGCAAAATAGGGGGATAGAGCGAATGGGACCAAATCAAGCCGAAAACCCAGAAGGGCAAACGTGAGACCCTGTAGCTCCGTGTGTGGTACCTGGGGCAAGTTGTGACGAGACGCGAGTTCCAAAGGACTTGAATGGCCCATGTCCCCGGCACATTGTTGGCTGCAGCCCTCGTGACCTCTCCTGGGGGGTTCTGCTCACTTCCTGTAGCTTTCTTCAGCAGACGTTCCATGTCCCTGGTCTCTGCAGCTCCCTGGGAGCCGTACCACACTTCCAGTGTTCCTCTCAGCTTCATGCTCTGCCCTCTCGGCCAAAGGCGGGAGCCTTCCCAGCCCCACCAGCCCCACAAGGGCCTGATAAACCACCATGTCTGATGCCTTGGGTGATGCCAAGTTCTGCAGCCAGTTGGAGTCGTCGCTGAGGCACTGTGGGCCATGTCTTCGGCAGCCTCTCGGTGTCTATATGGCTGAACCCTGTAAAATAAATCCCCCCAAGTTCATTTTCCTAGGCAGCCCCTCTGCAGCAGGATGCCCTGGGGCTCTCTTCAAAAAGTCTTCTGCTTTTCTACCCTTCAGCCTGTTAAGGGCAGGGTCCTCCTAATACCCAAGACACCTTCAATGCCTTTTCTTATTGTCCTGATGAGCCCATTGTCCTAGTTTTCTCAGTATCTGTGCTTTCAAAGGCACCCATTCTTCAGGTATTTTTTCCTCCAATGAAATTGTATCCTTTAAAAATCATCTAACTCTGCCATTTGGTCCTGCTTGTCACTCTAGGTCTTGGTAAAAAACAACAACACTGGGTGGCCTTTAAATTTCCTCTGCAGGTGAGGGCCTGCTGCCCTTAATCTCAGTCTCCTACTAAGTCTTAGGAGAAGGGACAAAATGATGACCAATTTTCTGGCACAGTGCTCTTGCATGTTGGAGTCCTTGTTTCCAATTGAAGCCTTGTGGGTCTGGTGTCTACTGCCTGTATTTCTACAGATTCTTGTCTCTTGACTGTACACTTCCAGCAAGTTCAGCTTACAGCATTATGGGCCTTCACTAGCTAGCATACCACGCCTTTCCAAGTTCCAAAGGCCTCCCACAAATGAGTTCCAAAGCCTCCTAAAAACATATAAGTAGTTACAGCAATGGTCTTGCTTCTGATACCAAGATCTGTTTTAGGCACTTTCTCAACACCAGAGGTTACCCAACACCCACTCTTTAGAGAAGAAGATTTTTATTTTGCCTCCTGCTTACCGTCCAGTGGGCCAGCTCCAAATCAGAAACTGCATGGTGGAAAAGTCTGGGTGGAGAAAAGCTGTTCATATCTTGGTAACCAGGAATGGAAGAAGGAGGGAAGAGCTGCGGAAGGAGACGTGCCCTTGCAGGTCACAGCCCCGTGGCCTGCCTCTTCTGACTTTGCCCACTTCCTAACAGCATATTCAGGTCTGAGCTCATCAGTGAATGGGTCCACTGAAGAACATAACTCCCCCCAGGGTGCAGTTACCTTCCACGCACATGAAGCTTTGGGGGGGACACCTCAGATACAAACAGTAGGAGAAGACCTCCCTGGACTCCACCCAGTAACATGCCTGTTTTGTGATTTCCATATGAATTGAGCAAAAGAACCCTCATCAGGCTGGTTGCAGTACCTGCAGCCCTGTGCAGATGCATACCACTGATATGCCACTCACACTTTTGGAAAGTGTAATAGATTTGAAGTTGTTGTCAAGTTGCAGAGGGACAGTTCTGTTTGTAGGGCTGTATCAGTAGAAGTATGAAGTCCAGTCCTGAGGCCACGGTCCATTCAGAGGGGCTTTCCAGAAGCAAAGTTAGGGCCACCGGCTGGACAGTTAGCATTTAGAAGCCTTTAGCTTTCAGCCGTAAGTCGCCCACGTGATCTCTCTCACCAGCACCAGGGACCCCTGATGGGGGTGGAGTGGGGGCGGGGGACAGGTGTTGTGGCATCCGGGCAGGAGCCAGGGCTGAGCCGTGTACGTGGGAATCACGGGTTTTCACAGAGACCTCTAGGGTCAAGCACTGTTGCTACACGTCAGTGTGAGAAGTAGCGAGTTCTCCACAAAACACAGCCTAAAAATCAATGGAAAACATAGCGAAGAGATAGATTCAAGAAATAAATAGAGTTTAAGGAATCTGGGGAAACAGACTTCTCCACTGTGACAGAAAGCGTAAGATGCTTTTCAGTACCCACCTGCCCTTCTCCCATAGGAGATCCTTTGGGTTTCATCTGGGTGAGAGGTATCTAGAACCAAAATGTTCTCAGCATCTCGTCTTGGTTGGAACCACGTGCCCAAGTCTTGGTCAATGAGAAGCAGCAGGTTCCAGAGACCACCTTTGAAAGATAACTATTGGGCACTCTGCTTCCTTTTGTTTTTCTTCTTTCACATGATTGGAAGACAAGACATGATGTTTCGGGCTCACGCCGCCACGCTGAGCTGTGAGGATAGAGGAAGAGCAATCATGTAGCAACGGAACAAGCGAAAACCGGCTGCAGACGCTGTGCAGTGGCCCTGATGCGCCAGCTCCCGGCTGCCATGCTTCTGGCTCAGGTCTTTGTTATTTGTACCTGTGCTTAATCTTAACCAATGACATAACAATAGAGAAATGCAAAATAAGACAAAATGAAGTATCACTTTTATCTTATGAGACCGGCAAAATTTTAATGGTAATTATATACGGTGAGACGGTGTGGCCCGGTGGACTGGACTCTTGTCCAGGATGTACCACTGTGGGAACTCAGATGATGTCAGTAGCCTTTGTGCCTTAGTCTCCTCGCCTAAAAATGTGACAAGAAAACAATAAGAGCTCCGAGAGCCACTGAAAAACAGTGCCATGTTGGCCAGAGCATGTACTGTGAGAATTGCGGGTTCTGAGGTATTGGGATGTGGGGTGCTGGGGTCCCCAATCTGGTCAGAAGGAGTGTGAAAGGCCGGCAGGCTTGCAGAACTGCAGGGTGCTTTTGTAAAATGTTAAAGTCATATACATAGCTCCTCCCCATGGGTCCCTCTGGCCCAGCCACCCTACTCTGGGGTCCAGGTGTGGTTCAGCCCCAGGGACAGTGATTCAGTGGGTGCCCTTGGTCCCCTGATATAATGCCTGGTATGCCCCCTGCAGCAGATGTCAAGGGGTCTTCAGCCCACACTGACTCTCAGCCTCTCCTACCCCAAGTGCAGCTGGGGAGTCTGGGGATGGAGACTGGCTGGGGCCACCGTGGCAGGCAGAAGCTCCCTCTGTAGTGACCTCCGTGGTAGCCCTGTGAGGGCACTTCTTCCCTGTCCCTCTGTCTCCAGTCCCTCCTCCTTTTCCCTGCCTTTTCTTTCAAACAAGCTGTCAGCACCCCAGTCCTGACCCTGCCCTGCCTGTGGGCAGCCCTGCCCAGCACAGCTAGGCACAGGTCAGCAAGGGGCACATTCATAGTTCCTTGGGACAAACCGTGACTACAGTGGTCTCATACTCATGTGGGCCAGGGTTGGTGCCAATAAGGATGGAGAAGGGGGTGGGTGTGGGCTTCTACCTGCATGGCTGCAGGAGAGGGCTGCTGGGCTGGAAGACCGGCATACAGTGCTTTTTTCTTTTGGATGGCCGGTCTGTGTGACCGGGAGCTTCCTAAGGCCACAGCACCACAAGGGGCCAGGACTCAGCAATGACTAGGACATGGTGGCCCTTGCCCTCCAGGAGCTGCCATCAAAGCCAGAAGATGCAGTCAGTTGGTGAACACCGGTGACTACTACAGGTGGCCTGTGTTTGGAGGAGGGACACAATGAAGAGCAGATGCATGTGCTCTGTGGCAGGTTAAGAGCTTGAGGAGGAGCAAGGAAACTTCAGGGCCAGTTATCTGGGCCAGAGTGCGGGCTGCATGGCCAGGCCTGATGGGTAAACAGACATTAGCTTGGAAGGACAGAAAGCACCACCACGGACGTGAAGCTCTGAATCAGCCTAGTGATGTTTGCTTCCAACCCAGCACCCAGAGCTCCTCTGTGGAAATACTCCATAGGGGACATTCAAGGCCTGAGAGCCACTGCACCTCGGCTGCTCCTGATTGGTCTAAGTCTAACCACACCCACTGCCAGTGATAGGTCAGGTGTGGGCACGCCACCAGTCTCAGCCAATGAACCATCAGGGACAGTTTTCAGCCTGGCTCTCAGCCTGCTTCCTGGTGGCTGTGAAGCCTGCCCAGGTGGGAAAGAGAGCAGGGAAAGAAAGGGCTTCTGCTGCATCCGTCTCCCTCCGTGTGCTTGCTGCCCCTGCCAGGAGGGACAATGCCACCAGAATGACCCTCTGTTTCTGTCACTTGCCACAGAACTCCTGCTGGAGGGTGAAGTACATGTGGGGTAGGAGAGGAAGGACCCACAAATCTTGGTGCCCTTCCTTGGCCTCGAGGGAACTGTTGTAACACAGGACCAATGGGGACGCTTTAGCCATAGGTAGGTTGGGATTTCAGATGAACAACTGCTGGGTTTAAAGTTAGTTAGAGCTAGTCCTCATTAGATGTCTCACATTTTATCTGCAAAGAAAAAGCAATGCTGGTCACTCACCAGGTCATGTGAAATAGAAAGTGCTTTATTATGCTCTAAAGTTAACACTTTTGGAACTTCATCATAACTGAAGTGGAGCGCACACACATTCAGAGCATACGCAGGTCTGAATGATGGATTTTCTGCAAAGTGATGGTGTCCCTGCCCTCCTACCCCCTGCGGAGGGCCGCAGCCAGCACCCTGCAGGTCCTCCATGCTCCCTGCCAGCGTGATCAAAGGCAGCAGGGCCCACCATTCTCCTGACCTCCAGGCCTGTTTGCATTTCATATAAACAGAATTGTACAGCGATACTGGTTTGTGCTTTTCCTTCCCTCAGTAGCGTGGTGTGAGATTCCTTCGTACTGAGTGTGACAGTGGCTGGTTCCTTCTTCCTGGGAACCCTATGATGGGCTACTTCTTCATTTTCTTGTTGATGGATATTGGAGGTGTTTGCGTTTGGCCCTGTAATGGGTGAAGCGGGTGGGTATCTCTCTTCCCAGGGCTTTCGGTGGCCCGAGGCAACCACTATTGCTGAGAACAAGCCCAGGCATGAGCAGTACAGGCCTGCGGTGTCTGTGTGCTCAGCTTTGGAAGGAGTGTCGGAGTGCTTTCAAGTAGAGTATGACAGTTCCAGGTGGGTGGCTGCACCCATCACACCACTGACACAGCCTAGTAACTTCACCTTGGCCCTCCTGCTGGGCTTGTCCGCCGCTCACTACTGGGAGGGTCATCGGCATGGTCCCATGCGTGGTTGTAGCCTCCTGCACGGTCATGGCCTCCCACTGAGTGGTCGGTCACCCACTGCATGAGACCCCTGGTGAGCCCACGTGTCTCCTCCCCTAGGAAGCTCTCCTGCCTCTTTGGTTCGTCCTGAGCCCCACGCAAGTCTCTTTCCGTACTGCACCTTTTCTTTGGATGATGCTCCAGGCTTTCCTGAACCCTGGAGACACCCAGGTGGAAGAGAAGGGCTCTGGACAAGAATCCAAGCCTCCTGAGAGGATAGAGAAATTTTTAGTGCACAGTACAGGATAAAAACAGCCACAGGTTAACCTGTGCAGTGTGAGGGACCCACCCTGTGGGCCTAGGCCAGGGTCCTCCCCGCCCCTCCCCCGGGGCCTGTCCTGCCCCCTTCCCACAGGGATGACAGCTGCAGAACCTGATCCAGCTGAGAAAGGGCGATGCCCACCATTGTGCCGCAGAGTGGAGCCCACTCTGCCAGCCCCAGTAGGAACCCCCTACTTCGAACTTAATCACCAAGCCCTTCTAGGAGGCAGGATGGGATCACCTCTCTCTACTGTCTGCTAAGCCGCTGTGGCCACCTGCTCACCAGATGACCCACGCACACCCCAGCTCAGGGCCTGTGCTCTGTGTCCCTTCTGTCTGGAAAGGCAGCCCCAAGCCTGTTCACGCTGAGGGCTTATGATTCAGACCCTGCGTCAGTGCCACCTCCCCTGAGGTGCCACCCAATGCCGCTCGGTCAGCCCTGACCTGTCCACCCCCTTTACAGCGCTGACCACGGTGCAGTGATCTGTTTGGTTGCTTTAGAATGTCAGACGAGGACTTCAGGTGCGGGTCCCCTGGCACATCCCTGGCCGTGCCCTGGAGTCCGGCAGGTACCTGGCAGCAGTGGGCGCTTGCTTAATATAGTGATGGTTCCCTGGAGGCTTCTGAGGCCGCCTCTGGAGTCCTGTGTGGCTGCCACCAGTGTTCGAATGTGTGCTTGGCAGAAGATGCTAGAAGCCACCTGTTGGGGCTCCCCATGACCTGGGGAGTCAGTACAGAGTAATGGAAAGTGATTGGTATGAAGGGACACGATCGAGCAGGGCAGGCCATCAGGGTCCGTAACTCTTGCCAACCTCAGGCCTGTCTTGGTCTCTCTGGGCCCTTCCGACTAGATCCAGGGGGAACATTTGGGGTGGAGGTGGGAATAGCAGGAAGTCCCCTAGGGCTGCCTGGGAAGAGGCCAGGAGGGGCGGGAGTCCTCAAAAGCCCAGCAGCCTTGGAGGACCAAGGAGGGGCAGGAAGCATAATCCTCTCAGGGTCCTGGTGGAACAGAGTGGGGCCATGTGGCCCTGAGACCGAAGGTGGGGAGACGGCCTGTGAGGAGCGAGAGCCAGGCCTGGCCCAGGGCCCCTGAGGGTCGGCAGAGAAGTGAAACCAGCGGGACTGTTGCAGCTGTCTGAGAAGAGCGCAAAGTTGTAGGAACAGAGAGTCTTTTCTTGTTTCGAGACCGACATCCCGACTTTGGGTCAGGACTCCCCAATTGTTAGCCCTCTCTGGGACTTTACCTCCAGGTAAGCTACTTTTCCATAGTAACCACATTACCTCATTACCTTATTTTCAGGAATATTGTAAGAATGGCCCACAATTGCAGCAAGGTTTATACTTCCCAGACATCCCTGACCACCTGCTTGTCTGGAGGCAGTGTGGACTGGTGTTTGTCCTGTCCCTCAAGTTGTTCTGTTTGTTCCTATTTTATGCCCCTGGTTTTCTCTAAGTAGGTTTATGGTTAGCTACATGAGAGGAGATAAGCGAGTAAGTTATCTGTAGTTTAAGTGAATTTAGGAGCCTCCCTTTAGGTGCACTCTCTTTCGACCCCTCAGGACTGCCCCAGAGCACACGTGAGCGGCACCCCGGCAGCATGCCGCATCCCTGGGAAGACTGAGGGGTCTGCAGCCCTTGCAGAGATGGGGAGGGTCCTGGCCAGCACGCGGCCACTGGACCCCTGGCCCAGATGTCTCACCTCCAGGCCTGCCCCTCTGCGAGAGCTGGGGCTAGGTGGGGGCCACTCCTGGGGGGGGCAGCTGAGGAGCGTTGGGCCTGGCAGGATCTGTCCCTGGATGGAGGGGAGGAGAGGCTGGCTGGTCAGGCTGTTAGCATTCTGGGCAGCTACTGACACCCAATTTTCCAGCTGGGTGCCCAGCCTGTCCCGAGCCTCCTGCCAGAGCCATCTAATTGAGAGGGATGGAGGTTGCTGCTGGGGGGTGTGTGGTGGGACTGGGGGAGGAGGGTGACAGAGGGGAGAGGGATAGCAGGGCGGGAGGGCATAGGAGCTGGGTGCTGGAGCCCAGACCCCTGTGGCTGAGAGGGAGGAGAACTGGCAGGTGCCGCAGCTGGACGGAACGCAAGAAATGCCACTCCTGTGTAGAAGAAGACATTGGGCCCAGGGAGGCAGAGAGTCACTTGGGGCCATGCAGTCCCAGTGGGCCGAGGCAGGAGAGATAGTGCCACTGGGTCTCCCGTGCTGCGGGCCAGGGTGAAAAGAGATGGGGAGGAGAAGGGGCTTCCAGAGCCACTGGAGGAGAAGAAGGGGCCATCCAAGACCTACTGGGTCGAGGGATGCTCCCGGTACCACCCTGCCTGTCTGCCTGCTGCTGGGCACGGAGCTGGGTACTTGGCATTTGTGGCTGGGGTGAGCACCACTGCTCCTGTGGTGCTGACTGGAGTCATTAGCGCTAACGACAGGGTCGGGGGCTTTGTCATCCACACACACTCTCAGTCCTGCTGGGCACAGGGCCTGGGAGGACAGGAGGGGGCTGGCAGGTGGCCGAGGGGGCACCTGAGGCGGGGAGGTGGGGGGCATGGTCTGCCCCAAAATGCTCCCCAGAAATGCTCAGCTCCCTGAGGCTGCCTGTGCCCTATGGCTGCCCAGTGTGTGACATGAGGTGCCTGCCAGTGCAAGTGGCAGAAACACAGTGCCCTTTGGCCTCTTCTGTTCTGGGCCCATTTCTGTCCCAGCTAGGGAGCACATGCTGGGTCCGGTCCCTGCCGCCCTTAGATGCTGGGAGCCCATGCCCGTGTGACTTCTCTGTCCTCAGGAAGCAGGGCTTTCCTGGCACCCTTCTATGCCCGTGGGTGGGGCCTTAGCCTCTTTCTCTCTGGTATAGCACCCAAATTTGTATTTCAACCCCTGCCCCACTGAAGCTGAACTTCACGGGGCCCACCACTCCCTGGAGGCCTGAGACTGTGAGGAGAGGGGCTGGGGATGCAAGTGGGGGGAAGGGTAGTCCCAGGGGCCCCTGTAGGCCTCAGGTCGGGAGGGTTCAGGGCCTGAGCTGGGTCCCCTATCAGGGCTCCTCTGTGTGGCCAAGGCAGACCTATGGGCTGGAGAAGGGCATGGCGGGACCCAGGGGCCTCTCTGGGTTCTCCACAAATCCTTGAGAAGTAGGCCGGGCCGCTGGGCCACCAGTTGCCCCAAACTGGGCCAACTCAGGGAATCTGGGCCGAGGGCTGGGCTGGTCCCTGGGGCTGGGCCTCTATCACCCCTGCAGGAGGAGAAACAGGCCACCCTGTACTGTCACTGCATGTCACAAGCACACAGCCCTTTGCTGCTCTTGCTCCATCCTCCAAGCAACTCCACATGGGGCTGGGATCAGTAGCTAGGCCTCCAGATACTGGGGCCTGGCCTTGTCCTAGGGGTGCCAGGCTGCTGAAGGGGAGCCAAAGACCCCAGGCTGCCATATCAGAGTCACCAGCCTAGTCCACAGAGCTTTGTTGACCAGCTGAAGGGTACGAAGCACCCAGCAAGCAGTAAATGCCCAAGTCAGAAGCCAGCCAGCAGGTAAAGACTGTGGGAAGGACGGTGCCCAGGGGCTGGGAGCCCCAGGTTGGCCGGGCCCCCAAGCCCACGGTGGCTCCCTCCTTGCCCGCCTCCTCTATGAAGCCTCTCCATCTCACCTCCACCCCACGTGCATGGAATCTTCTCCCCCAGGTCCCCATCAGACAGAGCTCCATCTTCCTCCCTCCCTCCCTCCTGCCCTCCAAATCCTGGGGGCTGAGGGCAGATCCCTGCCTCTTCTTCCACAGCCTGAAGACTGCAGGCTCGAGAGGTGTGACCACGTCTGTGGACGTCTGGGCCTGATGTGGTCCTCTTGAGTGCTCTGATCGGCCTAAGAGGAGGTCCCAGGGCCAAGACCCACGAACTCGAGGTGGGGGAATCCCTGGGCCGGGATATCTAGCTGGGCGATGGGAAGCCCGTGCTTGTTTTTCAGGGAGGTACTTGACACCTAGAATACTTATGGCATCAGACCTGGAGGGAACCTTTAAGTAGGTGTCTCAGTCGATGCCTCCCAGAACTATCGAGGATGAGGCTGGCCCAAGAACGAGACGCCGTGAGGAGTGGGAGACGGGCAGAGAGCTGGGCGATGGTAGCCTTGCCGCCCCCCTCCTCAGGCCACTGGGGGGGAAGAGCGGCTGGTGTAGGTCGTTTCCCCGAGCGAAGGCTGTGTTGTGTGCATGTGTGTGTATATATGTCCTGCGTGTGGTTGTGTGCTGGGCATGCACACCTGGGTATCTTGCGTGTGCACACATGTCATGCAGCTGTGCCTCCCCATGCTCGCCCGTTTTCTGGGTCTCCTTTGGTGGACACACACAGGCCGACAGTCTCGGCTGAGGGCAGAGGGAGTCTTTATTTCCGTGGCCTTCCATGGTGATTAAGTCTCCAAACTTTTCTGTAACCATCATTTCTTCAAAATGAAAAACCAAATTACATCTCCAAGCAGCTTGGAAATCGATTTCTTTTGAAATGAACTTCTGGAGAAGTGATTCCAGAGAGAACTAGGAGGAGGGAGGTAGGAAGGGCCGGGGGGAAGGGGCACTGAGGGCCCCCTGAGCTGCTGCTCATCAACCTTGGCCTCCCACCCCGCCTCGTGCACAGCCCTGGGGTGTCTTCAGCAACCCTGAGTCACGTGGCTGCTATGTTTCAGCAGGTCCTGGGCTAAGCGCTGTCCCTGCTGTGGCACCTTTTTCTCACTCGGATGGGCCAGGGCTGGTGGGGTCAGCCACCACCTGGAGCATGAGCACCGTGAGCATTCTGGGGGACAAGGCCACAGGGGCCAGCTGATTTCAGGCCATGGAAAAGAGGGGAGAGGCACAGATAGTGGTACAGAGAAGGGCAGGAGGGCCTTTCACAGGGGAGAGGTGGTGCCTTAGGGTCTGTTGGATACCACCAGGCTGCCCAGGTTTAACATTTACTAACTCATTTTGTGCATCAGGCACTAAAGCTCAGAGCAGGAGAGCAATGGGTCTAAGGCCACAGCCCAGGAGGGAACCTGGATCACAGATTCATGAGCATCTGAAACCCACGGAGCATTGGAGAAGCTTCCTGGATGGGCACAAGGTAGGGAAAGAAGGGCCATGAAGAGGTGTGAGGCCAGACGCAGATGGGAAGGGTACTGGCAGGAAGTAGATGCGCTGGACCCCAGGGAGCTCAGTTGAGGTGCAGGTGACCCAGGGCAGGCCGTGGGAAAGCAGACCTGGGGCCAGGGCCTGGGCGGCTCTGGACAGGGCAGCAGCCTGGCGGAGCAGGCTGAGTGTAGGTGCAAGGGCCTAGCTTGTCCCATGAGGACGAGGTGGGCACCGGCAAGGTCCTCCTCACCACTCCAAGAGGACCAAGCTGGCATCCTGCAGGGGCAGTGCCATGTAGCCCATTTACAGACTCAGAAACCAAGGTTCCTTGGAGCAGTTGGGCCCCTGGCCCTCCCCAGCTGCACCCCAGGGCAGAGGCCTGTGAGCCAGGGGCTGGGGTGGCTGAGGGCCGGTGGGCAGGAGCAGAGGAAGGTGTGGGTAGGCCCCTCGGGCACCCTTAGAGGCGGCTGAGAAGCTGGCACTTCCTGAGCACTCTGGAAGGGGAGGTGGCAGCTGAGGGTCACAAGATCACAGGAGGTCCCACGGGTGCTGTGGCCCCAGGGCAGGAATGGTGGGAGCCAGGGACCAGCAGAGGTGGGCTGGGGGTACTTCATGGGTATCCTGTGTGGGACTTGCGGGTAGGGACAGTGTGTGTGTGTGTGTGTGTGTGTGTGTGTGTGTGTGTGTGTGTGTTGGGGATAGGCAAGGGTATCCAGCCCAGTGCAGAAGGGTATCTGTCATTCCTGCTGGGCGGGAGCTATGAGCCACGCTGCCGCCACTGTCACAGGAGCTGGCTGTGACTCCGGAGCTTCTGCTGCCTGGGGGAGTGTTGGGTAGCACGTGGATGCTGCACCTGGCCCCACCGTGGGGCTCGGGAGGGGAACCCGGGGAGACAGGGCATCTGCAGCCCAGCAGAGCCAGGGAGGGGCTCACAGGAGGCCTGGACGCCGGGGGCTGAGCATGGTGGCTCAGGAGGTGGCGGGCCGGAGGAGCGGCGGCAGCCTGGCCCCTGGCGGCTCTCCCAGCACTGGCGGCAGCGGGCCTGATAATCTCAATGGCGTGAGTCCTGAGCTGAGCCGGCAGGGAAGCTGGCCAAGTGTGGGCGGAGGGGGCGGGCACAGGAGCCCTGGGCCCGGCAGTCAGACTGGAGGCCCTGGGGAGGCGGCTCAGCCCACCTCCCCAGTGCCAGCCTTCTTCACGCCACATTAAGACACGGGTGGGAAACCGAGCTGGGGAGGGCAGGTTGCCACTTAGAGCTGGGATAATAGTGCCTGGCACATGGAGGCCATGTGGACAGCAGGAAGGAGAGGTGACCCAGGTCCTTGAACTTGGGGACCCCTTGCAGCCTCAGGGAGTCCTTGGACAGAGGAGGAGCTTGGTCTGTGGGGGCTCTCACTGTGTCCCTGCCAGTCTCTCCTATCTGTGGGCCTCAGTCTCCCTGGCTGTGAAATCAGGAGGCCTTGGCCCATTTGCCTTAATCCTTTTAGCTTTTGTGCCTGGAAGCTCAGGGGACTTGCCACCATTAGTGGGTTGCTGAGGGACACAGCTAAATTGTCCTTTAGTCACTGGGACCTTGGACAACTCTCTCAAGGGATCTGTGCCTCAGTTTCCTTCCTCCAACAGGGGTCTTTTTCAAACCCCAGCCAGCAAGCCTGGCCCAGCCCCTCTTTCCTTCCGTCCTCCCTCCCTCTCTGCAGCTCTGGAAGCCTCGCAGGGCTCAGGCTGGCTCTCATGAAAGGTTCATTTTCCTCTCATTGTGCAGGTGACAAATTCTGCTGCCAATAATCACTTGTGACAAATCAACAGTGAAGCCCACGACTCGCAGGCCCGGGAGAAATTGGAGTGGATTTCCGGAGGCTCACAGTGGAAAATCCCCAGGGGCAGCAGTGCGGTAGGGTCGGAGCACGTGGGGAGGGACAGCCACACTCCACAGAGTGGGGGGACCCCCTGCTGCCCCGGAGGACCCTGCCCCATCCTCCAAGAGAGGATAGGGTCTCCAGGAAGGGAAACTGCTCTGAGACTCTGGAGACAGGGATAAAGGGCAGGGCAGACCAAGAGAGGGAACAGTTGAGGGGGGCCACTGGCTGGACAGCGGGGAGTCACAGCAGGTTCTGGAGGAAGGGAAGGCACAGAGATGACTGTTCCACCTCCCCATGCTGTGCCACTTAGGTAGGGGCTGTGGGGACGTGGTTGGCCTTCTGCTGTGGGGTGGGGGACAGGGGCCAGGGCAGCAAAGGCACCACGTGCCACACAAGTGCTCGGGCTCCCTGGGGTGTGGGGAGTGAGTGGTCCCAGCAGGGCCAGCCCAGGCAGGGCATCCCCTCACGTTTCCCAGGGCCTCCATTCTCACTGACCAAGGTTCGGACTTGTCCTGGAACAGGGAGCCTCCAAAGAAACCAGGTTTTCTAGCTTTGGGACCGATAGGCTCCAGGAGCCTGGCAGGCCCCAACAAGAGGACTGCAGTCAGCTTGGAGGCTTGGGCCTTGAGGGTCAGGACTCTCCAAAGTGTGCCCAGGGGCTGTCTCTGCCCTGGAGCTGCTCTCATGCAGCATCAAACACCCAGCAACAGAACCATTCATTTAGAGCCTGGCCCAAAGAGGGCAAGTGAGCTGCCCAAGGCCACACAGCACATGGGTGGCAGAGCTGGGAGCAAGAGCGAGATCTTGGGACTTTTCCTTTGACTAGGGGCCCAGCATGAGCAAGAAGGAGGTCCAGAGCCTTGGCAATGTGCCTT